>BQNB010001030.1:80061-148953 GCA_026074375.1 Tanacetum coccineum
ATGTTAGATATAAGTGAGGGTGAATGTTTCTGATCTAGTGATGCCTTTTCCGCTTTGTTCTCTTTTCTTAGTAGTGAGGTTGAGCTACTACTGGATTCGAGGATCAAATGTAGCTAGATGGGAAGAGCCCCTCATTTATAGTGAAAGGGGGCTAAATTTTGCATTATGATGCCTGATCATGTCATCACAGATTATTATGGATGCGGGTTGAATGATTTGTGATTTGGCATGATTATGGAAATGTAGTCATGAGGATTTGGTCATATGGTGAACAAATTGTTGAATTTAGTTCAGATAAAGTCTTATCTGAACTTATTTCTAGTGTTTGGGATAATCGCCAGAGATGTAGTATAGTGGTGTTTGGATGTTTGGATACCCGAGATCATTTCTTTGTTTTTTCTGAGATAGTTGTTTGAAAGCTGTTGTATGTTTTGTTTGTATTAGGGAATGGAATTCCTATTTCCTTTTAGTATTTTGATGTAATTTCTTGTTAATTAATAAAATTCACTGATTGATCAAATTTTTTTTACAAACAAACTCCTACACAATGATGGACCAATTATGTTATAGTGTATTTTCTCTTTCTTATTTTCACTATCCATAACCGATTGACATGTGTATGTGTGAATTGATTTTTGTAAGTATTATGTAGATGTATCATTCATCTTTCTTTTGTTTTTTCTTTTTTTAACCTAACTCTTTTTTTTCTTCTTCGGATCTTTCACACCTACATCCCATGGCAGCTAGCACTAGGGATGGCAAAAAAAACCCGACACCAATGGGGAAACCTGAAACCCAAACTAATTGGAGCAGGGCGAAGGATGCTTATCGGGTTACGAGGCGAGTTTGAGGCTTAAACGGGGAATTTAATCATGTTTAGGGCGAAGAGCGGGGAATACCATACCCGCCCCGACCCGCCAGAATGCTACATCCACAAACAGACTCGAAATGCATAACATGTATGACCAAAGTCTTGAGTGTTCGCATCTTATAGTTGGGATAATTAGATGTTTTGAACCTTCCTCATTACCATAATTAGATGCTTTGAACCTTACTCATTACCACAAACATCTCATTATCAGTAGTAGGTTTAATCCGAATTGCATGAAAGGATCATTTGTATCCTACAACTAGTATGAATTGCAACATATATGTGATGTTAATCGGGTCTTGTTGGTCGAGTTCAGGTTAATTCGGGTCAGGTCAAGGCTAAAATACATAATGCATTAACCAATCTTACATTTTAGACCTAAAAGAGAGAAAAAAGCCATATACAAGTAAACTGCTATATAATTGCCAGTGTCCTATCATTAAACAAAGTCACAAGACGATGAAAATATCTTCTTTTCGTGGTGACCGAGTCTAACATGGCTTTATATGTCATTTGATCATTTATGCACTATTGTTGGTTTGATGCACCAGCTTTTGAAGTTAAAGTATAGAGCATAGATTGGGCATGAATCAACTCCTCCTGAAGTATCACATTGTAATCTGTAATGGATGTTTAGTAAAGACACGTGGATGGCATGAAGGGCTGTTAGAACTAGTCATGTCTGAAGCACGTGACCTTCCAACTACTTTTCCCTCCTACAATCTACTTATAAATAGACCATCTCATTTCATTTGTGAGTTAGACTAAGATGATCCTTTCTCTCTAATTGTGTATGTAATCTTAGTTACATCTTGTAACAAACAAAACCTGTATTAACATTTAACTTCGAATTCATCTTCTTGATTCGTGAATTCCAGTTACTTGTTTTTTATTAATCTCTAATCTATAAGATTCAGATTAAGCACGTTACATAATCATATAAGTCTTTTAGATTTTTCTGGATTTTCAAAGCACTTATTTTTTAACTCGATCCCAAAACAATATCAGCTTCGCAATAAGTTGGTTACCTAATGAAGGTGGCATGGGTATGTCATTAGCATTAAAACTCAACGGTTGTTGCCTATGTGCATCCCTGTTATTCGCATCACGTGGCTCCTCCTTTTGTAGCACCTAGAGACGAAATAAGCTATGTTTAAAGATAAGCATTTTGGCCATGAGAAAATAAATTAAATAAATTATTAACCTTATCATTGGGTCTGCTAAGTTTTGTGTTCAAACTAATAGTAGTATCCTTTCTAGTATGGTGCTTTCCTTTAGATCTAGAAGATCCTTCATTTCCATGCGACTTAATAATGATCTTTGAGCAGCATGTTGTTTCAACAATGGTTTCATCTTCAGGAGACAATGAACTATGACCGCAAGTAAAAATTACGTATTTTCTCAACTAGTTGAAACATCAAGCAACCCATAAACATGTTTAACATAAAATGGTTCAAAATCATTAGCCCAGGGAAACGCTTAGAGGTGGCAAGATGCGTGTATTGAATAATAGGTCAAAACGGGTCACTTTTATACCTTTATATAAATTATCAATGTATTCATTTTTGTTGGGACTTAAAAGACTTCAAGGATTCTTAGAGTTACTACTGCTTATGTTTATTAGTACTGCTGGTACAAAAGTTTATGCTGCTGGATTACAACTGCTAGAATACTTACTACTGCCAAGAGGATAAAGACGGTTTAAAGAGATAAAGATTGTTTGGAGAACAAGAATACTTGTGAAGATAAGTATTGAAATATTTTTAGACAAGATATACATAATGTATTTGTTTAAGAGATTACATTTATGTTTAGAAAAGATTATGATATCTTAGGAATGTATTGTAAGCCGACTAGGACTCCTTAGTCTATAAAAGGAGGCCCTAGGGCATTAGTTGAGACATCAAGTTCCCAAGTTCATAAGTTTTCATAGTTGTTAAGTCGATTCAGAAAAGCTTCAAGGTTGTAAACCCTAGTACTAGTGAAGAGTACTCGTATTATTGATCTAATAATATTAGAGCATTTGGTTATATCTTTGTTTATACACGATTACTGTCTTATTCATATTATTTCTAGGTATTAAGGTGTAGATTCCACATACACTTTAGTATACATACAAAGTTTCTACAACAAGTTAGTTTGGATTTATCCAAGGTAATTTAACCTTAGAAAACCTAAGGAATCGATCAAGGATTGGGATCAACAATTTTGATCATATCAATAATGAAAATCTTTGACTAAAATGATTTAGGTGGTAGTGTGAATTAAGTATCACTTTGGGCGACTTTCAACATGTTCAACCCATTCCCCTTTTAGCTCATTTTTGAAAATTCGGTTCATATGACCCGTTTGAGATAAAACACTACCCAAATCCACAATCTTGAAATTTGTTAACTTTTACCTTGTCCCTGCGATCTTGTGCTTTCCTATGATTTCTAATCCGTCTCATTACTTTATCCTCGTGACGGAACTTCTTGAATCTGTATTCGAACTACAAGAAATTTTAATTAATACAAGTTAGGTATGATTATAGTTACTTTAAATATAATATGAACAAGATGCATACTTGGACCAATAAAGTAAAAGAAAATGGCGACACTAACACAACATAAGCCAACCAAATCAGCAAGGAAACCCAATGTAGCATAGAAAAAAGATAAAACATATTACGATTACGATAAAAATGATGTTAGTTACAAGTAAAATTCTTCATCAAGACTAATGATCCAAATTGCATTTGCTCCACAGAAGTTGCAACATTTCTGCTTTTGAAAACCTTTTGTAGCAAAAGAAAGTTAGCAGACCATGAAATGGGTTAAAGATTGCCTAATTGTTTTTTCAATGCATAAACCTGGAAAATGTTGTGTTCAGCAAATAAGATCCTTATCAAAAATTAGAAATTAATATATCCTTATTGTTGGAATATGTCCAAGTATAAATAATATATGTTCAGAAATATATTCGAGCCTACGAGGACGCACACATTAATATGTAGAACAATGATTAATATATCAAAGTAATATATTAAATAGTGATTTAACAAACGATCACTAAATGTTTAACAAGAATTAATATTAGTCGTTAAAATGTTAAAGGGCTAATATGCAAAACCAGGAAATTGGTAGGGCTTCATTTTCTTTTTTTCTTTCCTAGTCCGTCGAACCCCTCTCCTTGAAGAGGTGGGATTGCTTGCTTACACCCCAAGCAATAATGATTATAAATAGGGGCTTTTGGTTTAATTATTCTCGTAACTTGAATACCAAAAACCCTAAATATCTCTCTTGGTGCTCTCCCTTTTGTTCGACTGATTCCCAAAGCCCACCAAGGGTTTTGGTTTTTCTTCTTATGTGGTGCGATCAAACCAAACACCCTTTAGGGTTTCGTTTTGTGATCGAATACCACAACCGTGGTGTTTTTGTTCGTGTGTTGATTGAATCAAAGCCGAAGGTGATCGTTTGGTTAAATACTACTAGTACTAGCATACCTTGTTGTTTGCTAAGAACATATTGTGTGTGTCGACTTAAAGGGATCATAATTTGATCCTAGTGGTTTCGCATGGTGTTATACATACGCGTATATTCAAGATGGTGGTTCGTTTGTTGCTAAAAGGTACACATCTTCTTGAACTCTTGTTAACTATGTTATTCTATATGTGTTTACTTTCCGTCGTATACTCGTGAATTTAATGGTTAATAGATGTAAAAACCCAACAGTGGCATCACGAGCCATCGTGTAGAATTTACAGTTACAAGTAATAAAATTTGACAAAATTAGGGTTCTTGATTAATTTTTAATCCCTTTGGGCGTTTTATGCATAAAGATTCGATCTTTGTGTATTAAGACTCAATCTTTATTGGTTATAAAATTAATTATATGAATTCTAGGTTGTATGAGATTTTATAAGTTTAAAACTTGATGCGTTTAATTATTAATTGATCGGTTTTATGTTTAAATTAATTGTTAATTCGACATCCATGATAAATACATGCAATTTATCATGAAGGGATATGTGATATAAATCTTGTTAATTGTTAAATTTTTTATGAAAATATGATGATGAAGAACTAAAACATAGACATTAAATTTATTTGGTAAGATCTACGATTTTTAAAAGCTAGGGAAGACCTTGGCTATGTCTTAATGGGGCCTAAAAGTTGCTTAAATTTTATGTGCTATGTGGTATATATTTGTATATGGCTTACGCAATCGATTATATCGATGGATGTGGCCGGAGTTTTTAGGACGAATGAGCCTTATATGAATATATACATATTTTAATTATTAGATAATTAGGATCATAATTGATATTTGCATGACTTAATTGTTAAGTGTTTCTTTTAAATAAGTGTTATACGTATTAGTTTTGTGTTTATATTGTTTTATTTTAAGTTTTGACTTATGAGAAAATAAAATGGGTTTTTCGAAAAATAAATATAAACATGACTAATAATTATAAAATCAGATTTATTATGGACTATTAATTGAATAGTTCATAATGTGTTTTTAAAAATTAAAGTTTTATTTTTATCAATGACGTAATTTGCAAAAGTACTACTTAGTTTCAAGGATAAGGTTCAGGGAGACTCATCAAGACTTCGGTCTTGTAGATGCCATTACCCTATAATACCTGACTACGTTGTAGTTTCCTAACCTTGCATACTATTTAGGAAGTCGCAAATGGTCTAGGGTTTGAATGGTTTTTAACCATTTTTTAATCTTTTCCCGTGATAAAATATAAAATCTTTAAATTTTTGAAAACACGTTGAATCATCAATTTTTAAAAGGTAACACTATTTGTACATTAGATGTATAGAAAATAAGTGATACCATAATAAATAACTTAATTGAGTAAAGTTTTTATTAAAATCTATGATACGAAGATGTATGCATGCTTCTTCGTACATATTTGTCACGTCAAATATAATACCTTTTATTAAATAAGTTGTTGCCATCTAACTTGTAAGAACACTTGCAGTTGTTCTTTTACTATGCCTGAAACGTAAAATTAAAGTTTTATTTTTATCAATGACGTAATTTGCAAAAGTACTACTTAGTTGCAAGGATAAGGTTCGGGGAAACACATCAAGACTTCGGTCTTGTAGATACCATTACCCTATAATACCTGACTACGTTGTAAGTTTTCTTACCTTGCATACTATTTAGGAAGTCGCGAATGGTCTAGGGTTTGAATGGTTTTTAACCATTCTTTAATCTTTTCCCGCGATAAAATATAAAATCTTTAAATTTTAAAAACACGTTGAATCGTCAATTTTTAAAAGGTAACACTATTTAGTTGTAAAGAAAATAAGTGATACCATAATAAATAACTTAATTGAGTAATTTTTTTATTAAAATCTATGATACGCAGATGTATGCAAGCTTCTTCGTACATATTTGTCACGACAAATATAATACCTTTTATTAAATAAGTTATTGCCATCCAATTTGTAAGAACACTTGCAGCTGTTCTTTTACTATGCGTGAGACGTATGTAGAATTGCAATCCTAAGGTGATTATACACTTTTTCGTGAGACGTTAGTGTTACATAATCACAGTTCTTGATTGGACGACTTAATCGGTTTAGAGGTGAGACCTTAAACTCAAGGCATAGGATGAGATAAAACATGCTTACTAGTATATTATTGTAATAAAGTAAGTCTCATAAGGTTCTAGGAATTGCACCGGTGGCAATTATTGATCGTCAATTACCTTTTGAATACATCGTCACTAGCAGATCAACTGATGTGATGGTGGTATGTCAAGTAGGGTCTTAGCCTTTAAAAAATTAATTGTTTATATGATTAAACGTAGGTAGTTAATTTTCTTCAAGGAGTATTATTGAAAATACTAAATACTTGAACTTTTATATTTTGTATATGGCACTACCTGTTCAAAACATAAACCATTCGGCTTTCAGGTCGATGTTTGAAAGAGAAAAACTTTCTGGAAACAATTTCAATGATTGGTTTCGTCAACTTAAGTTGGTCTTGAGAGTTAAAAAGAAAATGTTTGTCATTGAACAGCCTATTCCCCCTGCTCCTGCAGCTGATTTTGCAACAAATGTGCTAACGAAATGGAATGCAGTATATGATGCTCATAATGAGGTGGCTTGTCTTATGCGTGGGAGTATGACTCCTGAACTTCATATACAATTTGAAAATTATTCACTTTATGAGATGCTTTAGGAGCTTAAATCTATGTTTAAGAAACAAGCTGGGGTAGAGAGGTTTGACCTAATCCAAACTTTCCATGCTTGCAAACAAGAGGAGGGTAAGCCAGTTGCTGCATATGTCCTTAAGATGAAAGGATATATGGATCAACTAGAACGTCTTGGTTATGTGCTACCACAAGATCTTAGTGTTGGTTTAATCTTAAACGGCCTCACTAGTGATTTTGCTGGATTTGTAAAAAATTACAATATGCATAACATGGGGAAGATAATTGGTGAACTACATGCTATGCTTATTGAGGATGAAAAAGGTTTACCTAAAAAGGCTAAAACACCACAAATAATGGTGATTAGAAGTGGTAAAATCCAGAAAGCCAATAAGAAATCGCTTAAAGCTAAAGATAAAGGTAAAGCTAATGGCAAGGGAAAGGATAAACAAGTTTATATCCCTAAGCCTAAAAACCCTAAACCTACTGCTAAAGAGCACCATGCTAAGGATGACACATGTCACCACTGCAAGGAGGTGGGTCATTAGAAGTAGAATTGTCATGTCTACCTTGCTGAGTTGTTGAAGAAAAAGAAGCAAGTTGGCACTGGCAGTTCTTCAAGTATCTTCACAATAGAATTATTTTCTTTTCCTAATAAGTCCTAGGTGTATGACACTGGTTGTGGTACTCACATTTGTATCACAAAACAGGGTCTTAGAGGAGCAAGAAAGCTGGAACAAAGAGCTCTCTATTTGTACATGGGCAATGGTGTTCGTGCACAAGTAGAAGCTATTGGAAGTTTTGACTTAGTTTTACCTAATGGCCTAGTTATTTGTTTAGACAATTGTCATCATGCACCTACTATAACTAGAGGTGTTGTTTCAGTTCATCGTTTGGTTGAAAAGGGATTTGTCCAGTGTTTTACGGATTATGAAATTTTAGTTTCTAAGAACGATGTTCTTTATTTTAATGTTATTCTACGTGATGGTATTTATGAAATTGATATGCATAATCTTGTACCAAATGTTAATTCTATTTATAATGTTAGCAATAAAAGAGTCAAGCATAATTTGGACTCTAATTATCTATGGCATTGTCGTCTTGCTCATATAAGCAAGAAACACATTGAAAAACTGTAACATGAAGGGCTTTTAAAATCAACAGATGATGAGTCATTTTATCAATGCGTGTCTTGTTTATCAGGCAAGATGACAAGAAAACCATTTCCACATCGTACCGAAAGGGCAGATGATCTTCTTGGAATAATACATACTAATGTATGTGGTCCACTTAGACATGTGTCAAGACAAGGTGCTAGCTACTTCATTATATTCACGGATGATTATAGTCATTATGGTTATGTTTATCTACTTAAACATAAACATGAGGTCTTTGAAACATTTAAAGTGTTTAAGAATGAAGTGGAAAATCAACTCGGGAAGACAATCAAGGCTCTTTGATCAGATCGAGGTGGCGAATACATAAGCCAATAGTTTAAAGATTATCTTAAAGCTTGTGGAATTGTCCAACAGCTTACTCCTCCATACACACCACAACACAATGGCGTGTCTGAAAGGAGAAATCGTACTTTGTTAGACATGGTTCGATCTATGATGAATCTTAAAACTCTGCCGTTATCCTTTTGGGATTATGCTCTAGAGTCTGCAACACGCATTCTTAATATGGTTCCAACCAAGAAGGTTGATAAGACACCATATAAATTATGGTATGGAAAAGTTCCAAACTTATCTTACTTAAAGGTTTGGGGATGTGAGGCGCTTGTGAAGCGGGATACGCCTGACAAACTCCAACAAAGATCTGTTAAGTGTATCTTTATAGGATACCCAAAGGAAACGATGGTGTCACACCCCGTCAGTAGCGAAAACATAGGATGCGACAATACCGTTCATTGCACAAGATACAAGATCATACACTTTTTAATTTGCAAAGAAAAGAAATTTGTGTTTACGTAAATTTTACAAGTAAAGACTTGACAATAAAATGAAGAAAACCCATCTTGACCCAGTCCTCTTGGGTTACATCTTTGCTCTTCCAACATCATTCATATACCTTTAATTGACCCACCTGAAAATGATACTCGAAAACGTCAACAATAATGTTGGTGAGCTTGTAGGTTTGACCTTAAACCCAAAAGTTGTGCCAATATCTCAAAACAATGGACAAAAGTGCAATATGATAGTGAATATATGAGAAACACTCATGACTTAGCATCCTCGCTAATCATGTAAAACTCGACCTAGCTTACCTGCTAGTCGAACCATCCTAGCATCACCGCTAGTCCGGTAGCAAATATGTCACTTACGCACTAAATGGTTATCTTGATGAAGACATTTATATGGTACAACCTGAAGGTTTGTTGATCCTAAACATCCCAGAAAAGTATGCAAGCTTCAAAGATCCATTTATGGTCTTAAGCAAGCATCAAAAAGCTGGAATAAAAGATTTGATGAGGAAATCAAAAAGTTTGGTTTTGCTTAAAATCTTGATGAGCTGTGTGTATATCAAAAGGCTAGTGGGAGTAATGTTACATTCCTCATCTTATATGTTGATGACATAATTATCATAGGAAATCATATTCCAAGTTTACAAAGTGTAAAGGATTATCTTGGAAAGTGTTTTGCTATGAAAGATTTAAGGGAAGCAGCATTTATTTTAGGAATCAAAATCTATAGAGATAGGTCAAAGCGATTGATTGGACTTAGTCAAAGTGCTTACATGGATAAGATCTTGAAGAGATATAGGATGGATAATTCTAAACATGGTCATATCACCATGCAAGAAAGACTTGACTTGAACAAAACAAAAGGTGCTTCAACACCTGAAGAGGTGAAGCATATGCAAAATGTACCTTATGCTTTGGCTGTAGGATCCATTATGTATGCAGTTAGATGCACTAAACCTGATGTTGCGTTCGCGTAATATAACAAGCCGTTTCCAACAGAATCCTGGTGAACCTCACTGGACTGTTGTGAAAAATATTCTTAAGTATTTAAGAAATACTAATGATATGTTTTTGGTTTATGGCGGAAATCCGAAAGCTGAACTTCAAGTTGATTGCTACTGCAATGCTGGATTTGAAACTGACAAAGACGACATCAAGTCTCAGACATGATATGTTTTCATTTTGAACGGAGGCGCGATGGACTAGAAAAGCTCCAAGCAAAGTACTACCGCAATGTCTGCTACAAAAGCTGAATATATTGCTGCTTCAGAAGCTGTTTGGATTAGAAAGTTTATTTCAGGGCTTGGTATAGTACCAACAATAAACGAACCGATTAAGATGTCTTGCGACAATTCTGCCGCACTTCTTATTGCTAACGAACCGGGGGTTCAGAAAGGCGCCAGACACTATCATAGAAGATACCATTATGTTCGCGGGTGTATTAAACTGGGTGAAATAAATCTTCTTAAAGTTCACACAGATGACAATCTAGTTGATCCTTTTACAAAGGATTTACCTAAAAGAAAGCTTACTCAACATGCTAGGAGCATAGGACTTCGCTTAGCTAGTAGTTTCATGTAGATCTGTGTTTTAGTATTTGGATAAGAGATGTTTGAACAATTTTATTTTATGATAATGATACTTGGTATTTTGTTATTTTTATTATAAATTGTGTCTTATATTTGCATGTTTAAATCCATGAGTAATATTTATTATTTTAAATTAATCCGTTGTCGATTAACAATATCGAAATATTGTTAAATTAAGACAAATCTGAGTGATTAGTGATATCGTGGATATTAAGGATGTGTCCACCAAACTCACATAATATTCATAAGATGAATATTGGATTTCCCTACCTAACAAGAATATTACTTTATGGATCGTCGTCATTAAGTAAATCTTGTAAGTGATTTTAATTACTAAATCTTTAGACTTGAGATGCAAGTAGGTCCTGCATGTATGGATAATCCTTCTTGATCTAGTTTAAGTTATCCTAAAAAAGGTGGCTAATAAGGGCTATTTCAGAAGTGATTTTGAAGCATGGTGACTAGACACTTGTAGTCAATAAAGAATTTGTTCCTTCAATAGTTGAAGAATGATGTCACTGGCCCCCTCGTAGAATTAATCAGATGTGTGTATGGCCGTACCCGAAAACTCATGTAGATATGTCTCATTGATTTTCGTTAATCTTGATTAGTTACATATACGAGAAACAGAATCGTTAAATAATGGAATGACCTTGATTCATATCCATTTTTAACACGGTATCTGAAACAAAGGGATTGTAAATTCATAAATCATTTATCCTTGTCTTTATGAAACCACACTCGAATATTCTAGGAGCATTGGCGTGTTGCTAGACGCTTACCAATGTTATTATATTATTTATACATGTCCAAGTGGGAGCTGTTGGAATATGTCCACGTATAAATAATATATGTCCGAAAATCTATTCGAGCCTACGGGGACGCACACGTTAATATATAGAACAACGATTAATATATTAAAGTAATATATTAATTAGTGATTTAACAAACGATCGTTAAATATATATTAGTTAAACTATTAAATGTTAAACGTAAAGGACTAATATGCAAAAACCGAAGAATGGAAAGTTGCGGTTTGCCCCTTTTCTTTCCTAGTCTGTCGAACCCCAATTCCATAGGGATTGGGAGAGCTTGCTTGCATGCCAAGTTAAGGGGATTATAAATAGAGGTCTAAGGCTTTCATTGTTTCATAACTTGAATTACCTAAACCCTAAAATCCCTTGGTGCTCTCCTTTTTGTTCGACCGATTCCCAAAACCCACCAAGGGTTTCGGTTTTTCTCCTTGTGTCGTGCGATCAAACCGAACACCCTCTAGGGTTTCGTTTTGTGATCAAATACCACAATCGTGGTGGTTTTGTTCGTGTGTTGATTGATTCAAGAACGAAGGTGATCGTTTGGTTAAACACCACTAGTACTAGCATACCTCGTTGTTTGCTAAGAACGTATTATGTGTGTCGACTTAGAGGGATCATACTTTGATCCTATTGGTTTCGCGTGGTGTTATACATACGCGTATATTCAAGACGGTGGTTCGTTTATTGCTAAAAGGTACACACCTTCTTGATCTCTTGTTAACTATGTTATTCTATACGTGTTAATCTTTTCGCTGCGTACTCGTGATTTTAATGGTTAAAAGTTGTAAAAACCCAACACAAAGTTATCCCTACTAGTGTCTATTTATAGACCAAACTAACCACCCTATAATTCTGATTCGACTCAAACACAAAATACCAAAATGTGTAGGGCAGGTCAAACAAATTACCAAAGTTAATCACCAAAAGACGCTTTAAGTTTAAGTAGTAACTCTTCTAACACTAGCTTAAATCTGTACTGCGTACTTTAGCTAAAGCTTCGTATATATATTAATGAAATGCCACGCTAATTTATGTTTCACAGAAGAAGTTTCACAAACAAATTGTAGACTATTATCCATATGAGTTTTCGTAGAGAAACAAGTTTCTAGGTATTATATAGTTCTGCATCATAAGTTTTTAACTTTTTATTGTACCTCCAAATACTCTCATCAATTCTCTCATGAATCATGATAGTAAATCAATGAATCCTTTCAAGTTAGTTAGTATTATGATGTGTACAATGTACGTATACGTTCTCCTGAAATATAAGCATGCTTTTAAAGCTGTTATAGTATCAACATAATGTATCATCTTCTAACGGCCACATATATATTGATCCCTATCTCTCTCTAGAACAAAAACCCTATAAATACAACACTTATTTGTGTAACCCTAGCAACCTCATTTTTTTCCCCTCTCAAAGTTAAATTTAGCAAAAGTATTTGGTATGGAAATGAAGCTAAGCAACCAACAACCATCAAGTGTCGTAATGGAAAGACTTTAAATCATGTTTATTGCGGTAAATTCTTGGAAATAAATTAAACTCTAGTATATTTGGATCATTCCCTCGAAAAGTCACAAGCTTTGCATCATTTTTTCCAAAATCCCTTTACAAAATCATCATATGCTTTCCTATGTCTTTGGTCTTCTTGCTGGTATATAAACTTAACCAATGGCGCTAGCGGGTAGGTTTGGAAGATTAATAAATTGCCATGAAGTGTACAGATTGTCACAAATGAGCTGACAATTGTCGCATTTAAGTGACGCCATTGGCCTGTTTATGGTGTTTTGACAAGAAAAGTTGGCATAAGTGGATAATGGGGCAGTTCTAAAGTCTAAAAAGCTAGGTTTTCCAGTGAGTAGAGTCCCACGACCTCGAAGATTGGAACAAGTCATGGTGGAAATTGTGGTTATGTTGAACTCCATATCGTTGGTGAATGAAGTCAAATCGGGTGCATTTGTTGCTCTAACACTATGCACCTCTACGGTTCGTTTTCATATAATTTGGTATAGTAACTTATGTTGGTAATAAACTTAATTTATTAGTAGTTATATTTGGCAAAATGGCGGGTCAGGTAACGAGGCAACGTGGGTTTAGGTACTGTTGAAGTAAAATCCGGTATTAATGACTTCCGGGCTTCGTGTTGATCCCTTCAGTCACTGTTAGTCCAATCCGCTGACACACAAGGAGAAAACACGCATTAGCCTTGCCCTAGGTGTGACCCTAGGACCAAGCTCCAGCATGAGAGTAAGTGGGTGATATGAGTGAATAGTATAAGTAAATGCTATGGTGTTATAGAATTCAATGAATGCAAATAGATACCTTTGAGGTATTTATACTACCTAGAAGTGTACCTAGTGGTGACGACGTAGGCCGTTGACCTGACACCGGCCGTACAACTGGAAAGTGGGGCCTGATCAGTTCAGAGGCTGTAAGATGATCGAGACAACGCATCAGGCAGGGTGTCAGGCCTTGGCCTTTGGGATAAGGACAATACCTGTTGGACAGTCCTTTCATGTGTCATCTTTTAGTTATGCTAAGTCGCTATCTAGTCATGTCTTGATGTGGGATCCGGCTTGTTTCTCCGGTCGCGGTACCGTTCGACACATAGTGTCCGGTACATACGCGAACATGTCCCCCCAATGTTGTATTATCGGTCAAGGACTGGTGATGTAACACTTTAAATGAAAATAAGAAATACGTATGTCTGTCTGGACGGGATTAGATTTTGCCTGGTTTACTACCATTCGTTGTGATGGTGGTATGTATTGTGGAAATGCGTTTTCTTTTAGGCCTTGCTTGGGCTATAATAGTCAGTGGCCCATGGGCTTGCCCTAGACACGATGTCAACACGTGTATCGCACTAATGAAATGGACGGCTGGGATGACGCCACCAACTGTTGCGTCGTTTCCTGTTCTCGAGAATAGGAGAGGTGTATATATACCCCTTTATATCTCCTTTTTGGCCACACATTGGTTTTGGGAAATTTCATTACCCACCTCCTTTTTTGATATCCTGAAGGTGCGTGTTATTCTGAATTTTTGTTTATTGCACTTCGTTTTTAGTTTTCTTTTTCCTTTGAGTATGTCCCGTAGTGAGCCTGGAGAAATGGCTTAGGAGAGTTCGCAGGCCGTGTTTTTTCCTAAGTTTGATATGCACATCTATACTTTGATCCTTACCATCGAAGAGTTAAAAGAGCCAATACTAAGTATTGTATTCCCGAAAACTTTCACCCTCATCTCTCACCTTCGGGCCTAACCATGAATAAACTCCCGCCAAAGTATATCGGGATATATCTTGAGCAACTCGAGCTAGAAGGACTACGGATTCCTTTCTCTACCTTCTTCCTCGCTGTTATTAAACATTTTAGTGTACATGTCTCTTAGTTGGTTCCTATGGCTGTGAATATAGTGATTTTATTTGAGATCCGTTGTCGTAGCTTGAATATCAATGCCACTGTTTCCCTTTTCGGGTGTTTTACAAGCTATGTAAACAGGGAAATTGGTGTTCATTTGAAAACAAGACCAGAGGACGAGCGAAGAAGTGTTTCAAGGAGGTCATCTCTAGCTTAAAAAGCTGGAAGAAAAAATTCTTCTTGATTGATCGTTGGGTGGTGCTGGATTCTATGCCCTAGAGGCATACTGACACCGACCTTCGCGATGACTTTCCTACCAACTATAGTGAGAATGATGCTGCTCACTTTGCCGAATTCGTTGTTCCGCTTCGCTCCCCTCCTCGTCATTTGTTGTACATGTGCGGATTAACCACGGCTTGTAGACATCTGGAGTTGGCATATAATATAAAGGATCAAGATAGGAATGGTAATTTGTGATAGGGTCTTACTGTCTTCCGGTGCTCCTTTTGTGTTCTTTCTTACCCTTGTTTTGTTTTGTAGATATTTATATGGACACTTTCTTGAAACTTCCTGTCTGGACCGGAACCACTGCGAGCAAGGGTTACCCTATTCCTAACAACAAACGCCCTAAGACTCGCACCACTCTGCCATTGGCCGTGGGAGAGCCGATTACTGAGAAGAGCCTTTTTCAAAAGAATATTGAGAAGCCAAACTCCAAGATTGCTGCTGCCCAGGAGAAAAAAGACTAGCATAATCTTGCTAAAGCACAGGCTAAGCGTGCCAGGGAGGGAGGTTCGAAAGCTCCTCGAAAGAAAAGGAAGGTTTGCAAGAATCAGGAGACGAATTATTCGAGTTCAGAGAGGACTCTCTCCCACCCCTCTTCACCATGCCGGTTCAGAAAATATAGTGGAGCCTGTTACCCGTGCCCTAAATGACACAACCGGGCATGCCGCTAATGTTGAGAGGGAGGTTGTTAACCTAAGTGCCAATACTCACGTATCTACTCCTCTAGCTGTGGTTAACTAACCCTCGCCTCATCCGGATCATCATGATACCTCCAAGCATACAGCTTCTGATGGTATGTTATCCATTCTATCCATCTGGTATGCATTTTTGTGGGTAATTTTAATTAACTACTTCCTCTTTATGCAGCTCAATCATTCCACTCCCCTTACCATAAAGATACCGAGGAGGATGTTATGAACCGTCAGTTTATGCCTAACTAGAGGCTCCGTGATGACCTCCGTGTATGCACATTCAGGGCTTGTAAGGAGTTGATCTCTCATCTGGCGATTCCAGCTAAAGAGGAATTTTTGGGAAACTTCACAAATGTCGAAGTGGTTAGCCGTGCTTATCAGTCGTTAGATCAGTGTGTCCTGTCGCAGGGTGAGCTTCTGAAAAGGCATGAACAATTAAACCATGACTATGTTGATTTGTGCAATCGTAGTGACGCTCATTTGATGGAGGTGGACCAATTAAGAATGGACCTTCAGAGAGAGATGCATGCTTATAGTGGGTTGTCAAAGGAACTTAGTTTGTTAGTTGCTGATCATTTTAGGTGTTCGGATAGGGAGAGGGAGTTGTTGGACAGGTTAAAGGACTTGGAGAATGAGAGGGGCGACTAGAGGTAAATTGCCTAGGATCAAGTCGAGAGGATTAGGAGCTTGGAAGAGACCTTTGAGCCTAAGTATAGATAGTTGGTTACTATTTAGGAGAAAGTGAGGGCGTTGGAAGGTGAGAAAGTTTCCCTCGTGGCCGAGTTGGCTTAGGCGGAGATGGACCATCACAAGCTTGTTCGAGAGTTCATTCCTACGGTGGTCAAGAAACTTCACCCTAGTGTCGAATATCGTTAGAACTTGGCCACTCCGGTTAGCCTATGCTTCACTGCCGGTTGGCTAGGCGTTTTGAGTCTGGATAAAACCGAAGACCAAATTGATTCCTTCCTGTCTGAAACCCGTGATCTGGACATTAAGGGTTCAAAGTCATGGGAAGTGAAGCACCGCGAGCACTTCACAATGCACTATCCGTATGTTCAAAAGGTTGCTGACTCTTATCGCCTTTAGGTGGATGATTTGATAAAGGTCTCCCCTGATGTTCCTCCTTCCCCGTCTAAAGATGGAGGTGGGGATTCTGGTGCTGACATCGATGATGCTGCTCAGCAACCACCTCCACAAATTTAAGAGATCCCTGGTGACATCCCCTTAGGGAGGACTACTTGATCAGTTTTACTCTTATGTAAGATAATGTATTTCATCTTCTATCAGACAACATAACCGAATGTAATCGAATATATTTTGTAACGAATGAACATTATTTCTCTATGTTGCTTCTTGTGATAAGATATCGAATGATTTATATCATGATTGTATGTTCTCCCCCCGACCATTGCCTGTATATCTCTCCGAAAACTCCACCTTCATGGTGAGGGTCCTTTAAAGAACCAAAAGGATATTGACTATATAGAGTCACATTTTTATTTATCCAGCGATCATCTGGTACCAGACACTCGGGTCGCAAAGTGATGCACACTTTTTATATCATCCGGTCATTACTTGGGTATGTAGCCTTTTCGTTGAAGGCCTTTCCCTTAGTTAATGAGACTTAGGGGAATTTATATAGATATTGACTACGGGAAGTCACATTTTTTTATTCGGCGACCATCCCGTAACGGACACTTGGTTCGCAAAGTGAAGGACACTTTCTTTTAGACATTGACTACACATTTCTTTGGTGGTAGCTAGCCGTCCGGAAGAGTCACATATATTTTTGCCTAAGAATAATGATTTTGGAAAATCGCCCTTCCCTCCAATATGAGGAAGGATCAGAATTCATTCATTAATTAAATAACAAAAGTTTACAAAAAACAGTTTCGGAGATTGATCGCATACCACGTGCGAGGAACTTCTCGGTCGTTCATAGTACATATTTTATAGGAACCATTATTGTATGCTTCAATCACCCAATATGGTCCCTCCCAATTTGGACCTAACTTGCCTTGGTTTTCCACCCGACTGGCTTGGTTTCTTCGGTACATGAAATCTCCGACCCTGAAGGATACGGGATGGACCTGTTTATTGTAATACTGTTCCACCTTCTTTTTGTACTTTGCTTCCCGGATAGTTGCCGCCTCTCTTCTCTCTTGTATGAGGTCAAGGTTTAGCCGCATATCTTCCTTATTTTGCGCCTCATTAAACTGAATGGTCTGGTATGTCGGCATGCCTATCTCAGCTGGGATAACAGCTTCACTTCCATATGTCAAGCTGAATGGGGTTTCGCCGTTGCTTATTTTCAGCATAGTTTGGTGAGCCCACAGAATGTTAGGTAATTCATCTACTCATCCTACTCTCTCCTGGCCTAATCTCGCCTTGAGGCTGTGCATTAAAGACTTGTTAGCTCTTTCCACCAGGCTGTTGGCTTGTGGGTGTGCCACTACCGTGTTCACCTGCCTGATCTTCCATTTTTCACACCAGCTCTTGAATGGGTCATTTACTAGATGGGTTTCGTTATTAGTCACGATCGCTCTCGGAAGGCCAAACCTGCACATAATATTCTCCTATATAAATTTGTGTACCTCTTTACTCATGGTTTTAGCCAGCGACTTTGCTTTTATCCACTTGGTGAAGTAATAAATTGCTACGATGATGAACTTGAGCTTGTTGGGACCTTCTGGGAGAGGCCCCAAGATGTCGCGGCCCCACTGGTAGAATGGCTACGGGGACATGATGGACGTTAACCGTGTCTTCGGAAGCCTTAGCACCGGACCGTGTATCTGGCATGAATCGCATCTGTCCACCACATCTTTAGTATCCTGGTGCATGGTTGGCCAATAGTACCCTTACCTTATTATCTTTGCCACCTCTTACCTTGCCTCGGGGTGCATTCCACACGCCCCTTCGTGTACTTCTCTTATTATGTATTTTACTTGAATGGATTTAACACATCTCAGCATCGGAGAGAGGTATGACTTTTTGAATAGTACTCATTCCTCCATGACGTATTGGCTTATTTTCATCCAGAGTGCTCTGGATTCATTTTCATCTGTTGGCCAGACCCCCTTTTCTAAGCATTTTATAATCAGAGTCATCTAGTTGTCCTTCTCTTCTTCTACAATTGTGTTAACTTCTTGAGTATCCACGGACTTTGTGTTGAGGACTTCTACCAATATTTCCTTTGTCAGGTGGTTAAAAGAGACCAAAGCTAACTTGCTTAGCACATCCGCCTTTTGAATCTGGTTCCGAGGAATATTTCCTATTAAAAATATCTTGAAGAGAGCTGCGTGCTCCTTCGCTTTAGCAAGGTATTTCGCCATTCCTTCACTACTTGCCACAAATTCGCCATTCATTTGGCAGGCTACCAATTTCGATTCTACTTTTACTCTAGTGCCTGCACCTTCATTTTGCGTGCTATTCGTAAACCAGCCATCAATGCTTCGTACTTTGCTTCGTTGTTGGTGCTTAGAAAGGTTAGACGTATGGCATAGGTATATTCCGTTACCCGACAGATCGATCAAGATGAGCCATACGCCAACCTTTTTTAAGCACGACGCTCCGTCAGTGTATAAGGTCCATTCTTTAGAATTTTCATCATCGGTTAAACTGCATATTTCCAAGTGTTTGGTCCCCACCAGAATCTCATTTATGAAATCCGCTAACCCCTTGACAGCATTTCAGGGAACATAGGTGATGTTATATGCCCCTAGTTCGACCGCGTACTTAGCCAGTTTTACTGAGACCTCGGGTTTGTTGAGTATTTGCTTGATGGGCTGATCCGTGATTACCCTGATTGCGCGAGCCTCAAAATATCTACGTAATATTCAAGATAGGTGAAGCAAACATAACGCTAGTTTTTCTAAGGGAGCGTAATTCCGTTCTGCTTTGTGTAGGGTCCAACTAACATACCAGATTGGTGTCTGCTTTCCCTTTCGGTCCGCTACCAGAACACCGCTTACTGCATCACAGGATGTTGTCAAGTATACATATAATATTTCCTTTGGTTCTAGGGTAGTGAATGTTGGTAACTCCAGTATGAGCCGTTTTAGTTCTTGAAACGCACGCTTTACGTCTTTCGTCTATCTATAGTCCTCCTTGTTTTCCTTTGTGATGTTTTTTAGCTTTTTAAAGAATGGGAGAGCTCTCTCTGCGGATCTGAAGATTAATCGGTTCAAGGCTGCTAATTTCCCACTTAGAGACTGCATCTCCTTTGGAGTTTTAGGGGATTACATATCAGCCACTGCCTTTGTTTTCTTAGAATTTGCCCTTGACGCCACCATGTAACCCAAGAATTTTCCCTCTCCAATGCCGAATGAACATTTCTTCGGGTTCAGTTTCAAATTAATCTTCCAGAGGTTGTTAAAGGTTTCAGCTATGTCCATTATCATGCTCTGCTCGATTTTGCTTTTAATAACCATGTCGTCAACGTATGCTTCTAAGTTCCTCCCCAACTGTGTTTGGAAAGCCGAGTCGACTAGAGGCTGATACGTGGCACCTGCGTTCTTCAAACCAAATAGATTTTTTGTGTAACAATAGGTTCCTTGATCGGTATAGAAAGCCGTCTTTTCTTCATCATCTTCGGACATTTAGATCTGATGGTACCCTTTGTATGCATCCAAGAAGTATTTAAAGGGAATCCCATTACCGCTATAATTTTTAAGTCGATTTGCGGGAGTGGATAATAATCTTTAGGATACGCCGAATTGAGGTTCTTAAAGTCAATGCACATTCTCCATGTATCATCGACCTTTTTTACTAGCACCGGGTTGGAGATCCACATTGGATACTACACATGCCTTACAATTCCAGTCGTAACCCATTCTTCCACCTCTTTAATTACTGCTCAGCTTTTCTTAGTGCCTAAGACCCTTTGTTTTTGTGCCACCAGTGTCACAAAGACGTTAACTTTCAAAGCGTGCTTAATCACTCGTCTAGGGACCCTAACCATGTCCGAAGGTTTTCATGCAAATACGTCCATATTGTTTTTCAACAAGTTTATTAAACGTTCCCAAAATTTGGCTGAGAATTATGTGCCAATCGTTACCGTTTGCTTCGGGAAGGTCGGATTAACGAGCACATTCTCTTCCCCAGATTCTTCCACTTCTTCTGGTTCCCTCACTTCTATCCTCTCATCGTACTTGACTGTCCTTTTTTTTGACCATCGACACTTGTATACAAGTGCCATCCGGGCGATCAAAGTAGCAATTCCCTTTGGTGTCAGGAATTTCACCATTGCGTAAATGGTGGAGGAGACAGCCCTGAGCTCTCTCATCCTCGTTCGTCCTAGTATGATGTTTTACAAAAAAGACCACCTCCCCTGAAATTTTCCCCTAACTCCACCTTTACAGATTAACTGCTTGCCTGAGAAACCCACTAGCTCTGTCTGGGTTGGGGTTAGCCGGGATTTGATGGCCGATGACAGGTTGTCAAACTAGTGTTCAAATATGACCTGAACGGCTGCTCCCTGGTCCACGAATACCCTCCATACCCAGTAGCCTTCTACTTTGGCCTCAATTATCAAAGGATCGTCAGATATGTCATTTGTTGCAATCGAAGGAAAGGTAATAGGCATGTTCATCCATTCATCCGGTTGGCTGCGCCAAGACTTTCGCTTCTGGCAATCTCCTATTTCTCGTACCATGTTGATCACTCTGCCTCTACCGTTCTTATTTCCCTGTTGCCTTCCTTTATTATTTCCCATGTGCCTTACATCCTTAACCACATAGTTTAGTTTTCCTGACTCTAATGCTGCCTCCAGCTGCCTTTGCAATTGATAGCAGTCATTGGTATAATGCCCCTTCTTGTCGTGATAGTCGCAGTACCTATCTAGATTTTCCTTCTTCAGAGGAGCGACCGTTAGCTGGCAGGGAGGTAAGTGCAGCGAGAGTTCGGTGGCAAGTATTTCACTTGCAAGTTTAGTAAGAGAATCTAGCCTGAGATGGTTGACTTCCTGCCTTTGGCTGTTATGCATGTGGGTCTCGTATCTCCGGTCTTGTGTATGGGAGGAACGTACGGTTGATAGTGGTCCCTTCGAGAGTAATTTTTTATCTTTTGGTGTCCATTCCCATGATCCAAGCGAGGCGGCCTGCCACCCCTGAACGATGTTTCATGCCCTCTCTCTGGCTGTTCTCCTTTTGGAAACTCTTTGCTTTTGTAAGCCTCTTTAGACTTGACGAAATCATCTACGCTTTGCATCATTTCCGTCACCGTTCGAGGTACTAGGTCAGCGAAACGGCGAACCAGCTTTGGACACTTAGAATTGGTCACGAAGGCTAATATTTGCATTACTTTTAGAACACCCTGAATGTAACCCATCTCTTTGGTCCAGTGCTCTTTAAAATCTGGCAACGTCTCGTTGGCCTTTCGGATGATCTTTGAGACTTTCGTTGGGTCCTTGTTGCACCTCCTCCTCAGGGCAAACCTTTTTGTAAACCTTTCGCGAAGGTCTTCCCAACTATCTATGCAACCGTTGGGCATGCGGTCGAACCATCCTTTGGCTGGTCTGTCCAATGTCTGCTAAAACATCCTACACCACACCGGCATCTCCTATTCTCCTTGGTTTGCCGCGCCCAAGAAGCGGTTGATGTGATCATCAGGGTCGGTAAAGCCATCATATATTTTCAAGTTGTGGGCATTCGGTGGCTCGGGGCTGAGAACTCGATTATTCGCCTAGTGAAAGGAGATTTTAGTACCTCCTTGTATGGTTTCTTAAGATCTTCATCCCCCTCGTCCCTCGAACTCTGACCGCTATCTTTCCCTTTACCACCATCCCCGTCATCATGGAAGGTGAAGCAAATAGGCGTGACTATAGGTGTTCTGGCTCTCCTGTTGTGTTGTTTAATAAGGGCTTCAAGTGAGGACATATGACTTAAGATCTGACTTTGCAAACTGGGAGAGTTATGTGGGTTATTATTTTCCACGACCCAGTTTAGCGGTGTAACCGGATCGGGTGTAGGACCCGTCATTCTAAACTCTTTGTAGTTCATAAATTAGGTCACACGGATGGTGCCAATATGTTGAAGTAAAATTAGGTATCGATGACTTCCGGGCTTCGTGTTGATCCCTTCAGTCACTGATGGTCCGATGCGCCTACACATAAGGAGCAAACATGCAAATACGCGTTAGCCTCACCCTAAGTAGGTGATATGAGTGAATAGTATAAGTAAATGCTATAGTATTAGAGAATTCAATGAATGCAAATAGATACCTTTGAGGTATTTATACTACCTAGAAGTGTACCTGGTGGTGACGTCACGGACCGTTAACCTGACACCGGCCGTGCAACTGACAAGTGAGGCCTGATCAGTTC
Source organism: Tanacetum coccineum (assembly GCA_026074375.1). Lineage (NCBI taxonomy): Eukaryota > Viridiplantae > Streptophyta > Magnoliopsida > Asterales > Asteraceae > Tanacetum > Tanacetum coccineum. The sequence continues at coordinate 103,112 of BQNB010001030.1, forward strand.
AGAGCCTAAGAGATGCTCGAGACAACGCATCAAGTAGGGTATCAGGACTTGGCCTTTGGGATGAGGACAATACCTGTTGGACAGAGTCCTTTCCTTTTTCATCTTCTAGTTATGCCAAGTCGCTATCTGGTTGTGTCTTGATGTGGGATCTGACTTGTTTCTTCGGTCGCGGTATCGTCTGACACATAGTGTCCGGTACATACTCGAATAGGTACCAACATTGTTTGTTTATTTAAAATGCTTGAAATAAAACTTAACACAAATTGACCCATACTTGCAGATAGTTCAGCACTTTGGTTAAACAATGGACTCGGTTAAACATTACAGTACAATTTTAATGGGACCAAAATAAGTTTCCTAAAAACTTGATGAGATATCATAACAAAGATGTAAGTAAAATCAATAACTCACGTAACAAACAAACCAATAAAAAGAATGAAACTTGCAATTAAGAAAGCTCCATCAAGTTCTGTCTTCCGTTTCTTAACATACTTCTGACCGACCTACATAAACAATGTTTATTAGAACCGGTTCTGCTATACCAAACATTAAAACTGGATTATTGTTTTGGATTGCTTATTTAAACAACATATGCTTATTAGCAACCAAATAAGAACCTTTATTGGAAACAAACTATTTCACCCTAGGGGTAATTAATTATGTAATTAAGAATCTATGAAGAATAACAACTTTGCATAAGAAATATATATCATATTCCTTATGCATACAAGCATAATTAAGTTTCCTCATCCAAACAAAAAAAAGCCCTAATCTTCTTTTATAAGCCTATACTAATCGGATAATCAGCTTCAAAACGCAACCGTCAAACAAGAACTTTAATGTCACTGATAAGTAGCTAATTGAGTTAGCAAATCTCTAAGGATAAGTAGCTAATTGAGTTAGCCAATCTCTAAAAAATCAAGAAGGAAACTAGAAGACTTTTGAGCCAATTTTCTATTATGTTTTTATTCCATAATGCAAAGACTTTAAATAGCCAAATTACAATGCATGTCTTCCTAAATATAAGGAAAAAGACTACTAACTAGGAAGTAAATATAAACGTGGGATGAATGCACACTGTAACTCCTAAATGCATTTAACAGACTCTGAACTTGCATGGACTAAAATAATTACGTACTAAAGAAACTAGTGTCAAATCTTTAGGAAGACCAAGTCTTCTTATTCTTAGTAACTGATGGGATGACTAGGTAACCCAAAGTGTCGAGGTGACTTAGTAGTGGTATTAACACCCCCGTCCTTAACATTGACCTTGTCCTCAAGGTCCTGTATCATCATAGTCAACGGTAAATAGCTCCCACGATGGGTCTTTTGTGGTGGGTACAGGGTCGTTTCCTGATTGAAAGAGAAGAAACTATGGTGGTGGTATATAATGATGACCAGGTTGGTACTTTTCTGGGCAGTTGTAGCAGAGCCCCTCAGTGCGTCTTTTCTGCATTTCAACGGGAGTTAATTTTTTTACCGGTAGTGATTGAGTATGAGGGAGAGGATTGTCTTTCAAAGGTTGGGTCATTGGCATAAGTTGTGTTGTAGGACTCAAATATGCAATGAGCTTTGGACGATCTAAGATTTGATCATGAAGTTTGTCTTCAATAAGCTTGGCTAAACCGATTGCTTATGTGATCGTTTGTGGGCGAAGAATGGTTAACTCTTGTTGAATATCACGGCGAATACCCGATATGAAACAGTCAAGTAAAGCTTGCGGGGAAAGACCCACAACACAATTACTCAACCTTTCAAATTCTGTTTCGTAAGCCGTGACAGTGGATGTTTAGCAAAGTTTAAAAAGGGTGGCCTGGTGATTATCATATGTAGAGGGACCGAACTGGGTTTCAAGTGCACAGGTGAAATTATCCCAAGTCGTAAGTGTAGGGAAATCATTACACATTTATTAAATTATCCAGATTATAATAAATATTAACCTGGTAACTCTTGTCTAATAGGTGTACTGCTATTAGAGACAAACAATTATTATGTTAATCATAACAAAAAAACATATAGGAAAAAGATATCGTACATCTTTTGAATATGAAGACTTGAAAACACAACAAGGAAAATGTTGAGGCCTGTATTGGACACAGTTTCCTTAAGACATATTCATCCTCTCCATGGTGCTTGAGAAATCATAAACGTCTATCTCCCAGGATACAACAACAATAGATAATCATGTTAGCACAAAAGAATTATCTAGGCGAACCAAAATGTGCCTTCCCTCTATTACGAACCGGATAAAAAAAGAATCAAGATGATTGTAAACAAAGAAGAGGAATGAGTGTATGTTTCGGTGTCTCTAAAATAAGAAAAGAGTTCTCAATTTATAAGAAGAGGAGGCAAGGAAAACGGTCTAATTAATTGACACAATTAAAATCCTACTAATGGCTCATAAACACAAAGTTAATTCAGATGTTATAATTTGACTAAACATTAACCTTGTTCATAACTCCCATTAGTAAGTTTAATGGCCATCAATTGTCATTCAAACCACACTTTGACCAACTTTTCCAACAATCCCCCACATGAATGAAATTGATAAAGGAAACAAATTCTGAAGACTTGAAGTTGTAATAGAGTTTTGCAGTTGATAATTTGCATATGATAGGTAGGTGTTACCCTTTGAACCTTCCCTTGTGAAATATACTTTGCCTCCTAGCAGCATGTAGACGACAATATATATCCACACAAATATCTCCCTGACACATTTTGGTTCTCATAGTCTTGCCCGTTATGGTCATGAGCACTAGCCTGGTTCTGCAAGAGCTCTTAGGAATTGCGCCTCTCACAATTCCCTTCGAAGCGACCCCACTTCTCTCTCACATAGGTGATTTCCTCCTGAATCATTAAAAACATATACTTTCAGATTTTATCTTGAATCATTATGCTTTATGATTTTATCTTGAATCATTAAAGCCATATATTTAACCTCTCAACAAGTCACATTTTATAGGAATGGTCTAGGATGTTACAATTTTATGTAACACCCCCATATTAATGTGAGTTCCCCTACATTTCTATGATTAGGTTGTCCTATTGAACCAGATCTTTGGATCTCCAGTTGGTTAGGGTTTCCTTCATAGAAACTTATTCCTTTAAGGGCTTTAGTCACATTCCTTTAGACGACTGATGACATCAAGTAACGTCTATTTTATAGCATCATTTATCCCAAGTAATTGACCCATTTGATATAATTATTGCATGAATTGGTACTTAATTGTTTATATTTGTTATTTGCAGTAATTATCGAGTATTTGGCAAAAGATGAAGAAAATGACGTGTTTTGAAGCATAAACGAAGAGTTTAAGAAAGTCGACTGATTCCGACATCGATACGCCGTCTCATTCTAGACAAATACGTCGTATCTAAAGACTTTAAAGAACTCAAGACCATTGCCTGACTTTGAAGAATACGCCATTGATACACCGTATATGATACTTTGGTCAAAAATCAAGAAAAATACATTTTCAGCCAATACTCGGTATCCAAAAACCCCAATACTTCGTATTGGTCAATACTCTGTATCCAAGAAATCGGATATGGCGTATTGGTCAATACGCCGTATCTAAAAATCAAATGCGGCGTATCCAAATTCCTGCGCAAGAATTTTGGAATATTTTATTCTTGGAGCCCACGCCAAGTCATCCAATACGTCGTATTGAGCTTCTCAATACGCCGTATTGAACGAACTTCCAGTACACTATATATAGACGACCCTAAACTTAGTTGTAGGTATGCTAGTGAATCCCTAAACCACAAAGTCGACCAAGAGACGAATAAAGGAGCCTAGAAGGTCAGAAAAGAGCCTCAAGATCATAGGAAAACTCTTGTAATCTTTGCACAACCAAATATGTGTTCGATTGAGGTTTTCTTATTTTAATCGTTCATATATCAAACCATGTGTATTTTTACAATGACTATCGACTGATACCTTTAGGTATCAACCATGTTTATGAAGATCAAATATTTGGTTTGTTTATCTTGATTACTTAATTTATCATTGATTTATTGATTATCTTTATCACATGATACTTGTTTACGTGCTTAAGTATGCGATCTATCATTCAACTGGGTCTAGTCCTACATATATAATGCGCTGCAACTTCGGTGTTGTTTGGTGTAGAATATCTTAACACATAAATGGAAGGATTCACATTAGGTTTTAGAGAGGGAAAGAGATGGTTGGATGAACACTTAGAGAGAGAAAGAAAAAGGATAATATTAGCTTAGTGAAAATGTAAGAAATGAACAACCAACACCCTCTCCATGTGTAGAGAGGGTTTATATATGACTTACAATGGTCGGACATGGACCCTTAGTGGGCTTATCCATGGGCCTTTGGCCCGGTTAGCTTTCTAACTTAATCATACAACTTACTACGAGCTACGACTAACTATATTGGTAGTGACCGACACTTTTTCGTATTTCTAACAATCTCCCCCTAAGGGAGGTCACTCCAATTTACAAAAAAAAATTAACTTAGCATACAATGCTTTCACTTCTATCTTGAGCTCGTAGTCTTTAACTTCAATCTTTAACTTGTCATTTGATGTAGTGATCATTGACTTTTGATGTGAGCTTGTTCTTTGTCTTGACTAGAATGTGAGAATGTAATCTTGAACACCTTGAGATCATCAACCAAGTATAATCTTGTTTCACCATCTTGTAGACTTTGCCATCTCGTGAACTTGTGACTTCTGGACCGACATGCTCATACCTTTCTTGATTTGATAATCTTGAAAAGCTTTAATAATGCATCTTTCTTGAATTTCTTTAACTTTAACACTTTGTCGCTTTAAGAAGGATGTATGGTATTAGAGTAGCGAAAGTCTTGAAACATGTACTTGAGCTTTCATGATGTCTTTATATTTGTCAGTTGGGTATAAGCATATGGCTATGAGTCTTGTGAGTCAGCTGGAATCAGGTACCTCCATCACTATCTTTAAATATTCCTAAAATAAAACAGTTAGCAATAAAGCGGGGGGGGAATATGGCTTTGTCATTCATTCATGGTTGGTTGGAGTAATCTTCGAATCCGTGAGGATCGACCTGTGATCAGGTTGATTCAAATTAAGAAGAATCTCCTTGATAGGATTTCCAGCTAAAGTATCGAATCTTTCTAACACATATGTATCAGATTCATCAAACTTAGCATGTTCTTATTATCGGAATGTCTCAAAGCAGACAGCACGATAAGAGTGAACCAGCGAGTTACTATCTCACCGATTGAAATAAAAAATTGATTTGAAAATCAATCAATATGTCACTTGATAAAGTGGTTTTATGACATATCGAGAGTGTTAATCATTTCAAAAATTCATCAACAATCATCAATTCATAACCTGGAACAAGTTTGATTCTTATGGAATCGCACCATCGTTTCTTTCTAGTTGTCACAAGTTTGATTCATATAGAATTGCACAAGTCACCTACCATAAGCTTGTTTGATGTTGGCTTAAGCAGGATTTCCAACTTCATAGTGAATGAAATCACTCGGATGTTCTGGAAAAATCACAAGGATAATGCATAGGACTCTTAATATGTTAGCTTATTATTCACATTGTGTGACATAGCAAGCATGATTTGACAAGTGTCCTAACGATATTTATGGATGATCTCTTTTGGCTCTAGACTCAATAGTGCATTTTGTTTTTAGTGATCGGAGGCTGGAGCAGACTGCCACCTTTTCAATACCAACTAACTCGGAGTGAGAAAGTTGATAGAAATGCGTGTAATCTCTGTGAGAAATGAAAAAAGAGTCTGTTGAGAGACCTTAAGTGTCTAGGGAGGGTTGTGCATAGCGTCATTGGGTCCATGACTGTCTTCAATGTCAAACAACAACTTAGTGTTTTCGACAGATTATGTATTGACCCGGTTTCTGCCTAAGTGATGGAGGGCTTCTTTCTTTTTACACTTTATCCTTACATTTCTTTTTCATTCTTCAACCCCTTCAATGCTTACCTAGACTTCATAACTAACACCTTGTTGGGTTTGTTCCAGTGTTAGCTCCATCTTAGTCGGCATTATTCCCGATTCTCACTTTTTCTCCTTTTGTATCATACCTAAGGACTTCTACACTAACTAGTGGATATCCCTGGGTAGATCCCTTCAGTTCTGGTTGGATCATGGGATTTGAATACCTATGACTAACCACCTTATAACTCCATAAATTTAAGTACATGGTCGGTCTTTAGGGTATTCCATCACACTTGAAACCAAAATCATTGAAAAGTTCAATCAAAGTGTTTGATAAAAATATCAAAAGATTTACACTTTAAGAGTTTTTCATCATCACTAAAATCTTCCCCTTAACATGTGCATCGTAATCGTAGTACATTCTAAGTGTGGAGTGCATTGAGTCCATTTTATAATCACATGTCAATACAATTTAGATTTAGTTTAATCATATTTTCTCCCCTTATCTAAAATGTTAATCCCTTGATATTTTAGATATCAATTGATTAAGCGTTCGGGGACAAAATGTTACATAATTACTATAAGGAACATTTTCATGTTCCCCTTCAAGTTTTGAGGGTATATAAGACTGTGCTAGGTATAATGATTTGAAAATTTTTTAATTTACTAAAAAATTCTTGAAAATTTTATACTCGAGCACACCTTATTTTCACCATAAGTCTACACTACATATATACAAATTCACAAGTTTATGATATACGAAATGACCTTTGAGATATGAACACAATATGACGAAGTCATATAGTTCTTTGCAGTAGTCTGAGGTCAGTTCTGTAAAGTCTACCGCCAACAAATTTCTCCAAACTCTTCATCATCCTTATTTCCTTTAGCAGCTTGTTGATGTCCTTGATCATGAAATGAGCTCTTTTCTTTTCTAATGTGCTCCATCTTCTCTTCAGCAAGTACTCCATGTTGATATTCTTAGTAATGTCTTCGAGTGAAGAAAGAAGTCTTGTTAACGTGCCATCACTGAACTTATACAGTTCACGAAGCGCATCAACCTGTTCCTCTTGAATTCGTCAACATAAATGAATCCTTGAGGGTATTTGCATGGAGTGTACGGGTGCCTTTTTCTGATATCTTGTCTTGTAGTATCATGCTTGGTGACGTTGATCTATTTTTGATAAATTTCAACTCCAAGTTGAAGATCTTTGACTCGTTTTTGAATAACCATACTTTTGGTGAACATTCTTAGTGCTATTGCGAAGTCAGCAACATCATCCCCTGATAGATTTGTGAGCAGATTCAGAACCGTAAAAAGTAACATATCCTCGATATCATTGATCCAAAGTTGTGGAAAGTCACCTTCCTTGAATCTGTATAATGCGTTATCAGCTCTTCTCACTACAATCTCTTCCAAGTACCCATATCTATGTTTCCTCATTACCTTGACATGAGTGACTGCCAGAATACATTTTGTAGAATATACATCTCCTCTTGATTGTATGCCTCTTTCATATGCATAGAAGGAATTACGTTATTCTCTCCAATGTGAGATACCCCATAACGCGTATTTATCATAAGCAACTTTAACAGGACTCTATATGTTTGGAACCTTGTCTTCAATACCTGGTAGATCATACTGAGCGGCCTTCGTCTTGGTGGTTGACGTCGTGTATGTCATAGTCGAAACTCCTCCTTGTAGATACTTAAGATCATTGTTGATGAAGTATTCAAATGGTACTCTTTGACGTTTTCTACGCATGATTAAAGGAAGGGGTTTGGAAAGATCAAATGGGTAGTCACCGCATTCAAGATTTTCCCAATCAAGCTTTTCTAAAAGTGCCTTGTAGCATTCTTCAAAGTCATATTCTAGTTCAGCATAATTAGAGCGGGTGCCTTTGAGTAGTCTGAATGCTGGTCCGAGTAGGACTTCTTGAGTTAAATTCCTAATTTTCAGGCCATTCAAGATGTATGAAGAGAAGTCTGTTGGAGTGCTCATCAATTCATCAAAGTCCTTCAATGATTTATCAGTAGGAGTGGAAGCTGCGAGAGTCATCAACCACTTTTGAGGTGGTCCTTCCTCCGTAGTCTTGCTAACATGCCAGTCAGGGTCAGTGGGTTCTTGAGGAGGAGTAGGTTTCTTGAACCAATCACGTCTAGAGGCAGTCTCTTTCCTTGGTTCATCTTCATTATCACCCATGTTCCCTTCTTGATCTTAGGGCATGTCTGAGTCTGCAACCTTGAACATTGGTTCCTCTGATTGAACCGACTTTCCAGAAGATTTCAATTGAGACTTGGTGCCTTTGGAAGAGCCAGACATTGAATCTTTCTTTTTCGGACCAATGGTTGGTTCTGCATCTTTGCTTAGCTTTCTCTTCTTTAACCCTCGGTCTGATCTAGCAGAAGGGTCTTCGTCCTTGTCTTTGCGGCTTCGCTTTAAGGAATACACATCATAAGAGAAGAAGAAATCTTTGTCGAGATCATAAGATTTTTTCAAACTATCATAGCAATCTAGGTGTTCGGGAGCTGCCAGATATGATTCACTTTTCTCTATTTTGTCGAGAAGAATCTTCTTTAATTCAAATTCAGTAAGTGTAGAAGCAGCCTTATAAGTAGAATGTGGTTGAGAAGACACCTTTGCTAGAGTAACTTCATCATGTGATTCTTTAATTAATGCTTCGATCACAGGTAGAGCGAAGTTAGACACTTCCTTAGGCAGAATCTAAGGTAGCTGATCTTTTACTTACTCTTTGATTCTAGTTGTGAGTGATTTTGAAAGGAAGTTTATGAATTCTTCTCTGGTTTTTCCCAACCGTGTGTCTAGATGTTCATCAACTAAAGTTGTCACTTGAGTGTGTAGAGGGTCCTTTTTAAGTTCAACAACTTCTTTTTCTAATGTTATTATTCTATCGTTGAATCAAAAGACTAATGTGAAGTCAGGAAGTGTTGATAGAGGATTTGTAGTTTTAATTGTCGGTGGTGGAGTAGGTGTTGTCAGTATTTGTGTAGCAGTAAAGGTTTGTGATGATTGAGGAATGTTTATGAGTGCAGGTGATTATTCAGTAATAACAGAAACCGGTATTGTAAGAAGAGTGGGTGCATGAGTTCTTGGGACTTCATGGTAGACATGAACATCTAGTAGAGTAACAATTTCTGCATCTGTATGAGAAATATCTAAAAAAATTAGGAATTTAGATGCCAAGTCGGATGAACGAGAAGAACTAGTAACAGGAACTTTAGTCTTCTTCATAACATTAGAAATTGTCACATGAGCATCTTTAACAACTTGTTCTTGATTAGTATCTAAATTTTCATTTTGTTGTTGAGCGTCAATCATTTCAGCATCAGCATCCTCACCTTGAACAATTCCTTTATCGCCTTTAAACACATCATCACTTTATTCATTGCTTTTATTCACATCATTACTTTCTGATTACAGATTATCATCATTTTTATCATCAGTGGGAGAGGGAGTACTAACAATACTGATGAGGGGGCGGTGGGCGAGAGGGTCGGGAGAGGGTCGGGGGGGGGGGAGTATACTCATCGTCTGGGGTTCTGCTTTCTTGCTCTGAATCAGATACTTGCTCTTCACTTTCATTCTCTTGCTCATTGTCTTCATTACTTAAATCTTGATCATTGTTGCTATCGTCGTCATCATTCCCCTAAGACTCAGATTCACTCTCAAGTTAGGCGAGCGGAGAGCGTTCTGTCCACATCGGGAACCCTGATGCTTATCACCATTTCCTCTCACTTGCGACCATAGTGTGATCCTTATACCACACTTGTGTGGTTTTATTAAAGCAATCCGTACCAGAACCACTATGATGTGTCTTGTGAAAGTCCCTTAAGCTCTTCTTTCTTACTTCTTTCATCTGAGCTTCTTCTATCAAAGCTACTTCAGATAGCAATTCAATTCCTTTCCCACGAGTAACATCCACCTTTTCCTTTTCCTTAGTTATAGACTTTGTTTCCACACGAGCCTCTCTGATGACGACACCTGCTGCTGGCTTATTTGTAGACTTCTTGGCAGGTCTCTTAACTCGTTTGCCTTTCTAGACAGGTTCTTCATCTACATGGACTAGATCACTATCTTTTTTAGATGGAGAAGCTTTCTTAAATTTTCGAGCCATCTTGGGAGGTACATCACCTGTAGCATAGCCTAGATAAGTCTTGTACGCTTTACTTTCCTTCATCGCTGGACTGGTCAAACATTCAGGAAGAATAGCTCCATAGATCTGAGTTGATTCTTTTGCAGAGACAAATCTTAAGGAATTAATCAAATAGTCATCTTTGGAGGTGTGCATTCCAATTTTGTTTCTCCAGGAAAGTGACTTTTCTTGAATAAGGAAGTGGTGAATAATAGCTTTGGTGAATCGAGGGTAGTACATCTTTTCTTGCTTTTTGTAGACTCTGTTTTCAATCTGGTAGATGAAGTCTTCCCAAAGTAGTTCCACATAATCTACGTTTTTCTAATAGAACATACCCCAAAGGATTTGAGCTTTGGAGAGACGAAGCTTGTCAAGACCACTAGTCTTTCCAGATAAACCCTGATTGATAAAAGCAATAAAAGTTCTCCAGGGTTGATGCATCTGATCGACAACAACATCATTGAGTGAATTGATCTCCCTAGTATGACCGAGTTCTCTTAAGAAAGACAAGTGTCTTTTTTAGAAGGAAGGGGATCAAAGTCTTTACTCGCTACTCTTGGGCAAATCTGAAAGATATCTCTGAAGATTTCCAAAGTAAGTTTGAATCGTTTCTTCTTGTCAATCTTGAATCTGTAGAAGGTGTCATGCTTGTATACAGAATTCCAGAACTGGTGCATGTATACTTCAGGGACATCCGCAGTGATGAGGAATGCAGGATAGCATGGAGTGAGAGCGATAGCATCCAGAACGACTTGAAATGTGGGTTCTCTTGGTGTCAATCCGCGAGGGATTCTTCCATTGCATTTACCGATATCAAGTCTTTTCTCCTTGGGAACAAGCTCAAGATCAAGCTTGGTTTGTTGAGCAGTGATGGAAGACATGATTCTGCTAAGATTTGTCACATACAGTTCATATACAAACAAATATATATAGAACAGATAGACAATTTAAACCATGATGCACGATTATTGATGCAGGACAGGATTTACAACAGGGGATAGGCAAACAATTACTAGGCAACAAGTTACTACACATGCACACAATGCAAAGAACTAATACATATGTAAACAGTAGACACACATACTCATATACCACTTTAACCATAGGCCAACTATTGAAATCAAGGCAATTACAAAAGATTTCTAAGGAAAATTACACCTAAGTTAATCACTAAGTGACAAGATAGGGATTAATTATACTTAGATTATGTTATTAGATTTGATTACCAAGATAACAATATTAGTTGTACGAGAAAAAATCAAGTATAGTTCGCCTTTATAGAGTGTATAATTCGCCTGTGGTACACACCCATGTATAGTTCGTATGTGTTAAATACCCATGTATAGTTCTCCTGTTATAGTTATGCATGTATAGTTCGCCTGTGTAACTGATGAGTGTATAGTTTGCCTATTCAAAAGTGTACAATTCGCCTGAGTAAATACAAACGTATAGTTCGCCTGTGTTAAGCACTTACATATAGTTCTCATGTGTAATCCCTATGTATTGTTCGCCTGAGTTATGAAAGAACGTATAGTTCGCCTGTTTAGATTTTTACACTAACATTTTTCCCTTATTCAAGCATCTAAGACCATTTTATCATGAACATATAGCATTAACATATCATTCTATCATCATTTTAACATGAATTAACCACATAAATCTTGTCTTTGGCTTTATTCGAGCCATAAGAATACGAAAACCCAAGGAAATCAAGATTTAGCATACAACCATGTTTAATAACATTTACATGCACTCAAACAGCCATTATAACAATTCTAAACCTAAACCCATAAACTTTTTCAAGTTTTTACCCATTTTCAATAATTTCGACATCAAGAATCGAATGAAACACATGAATGAGTTATCCATATTAAAAACTGTTATGGGTACAACAAATAGACCCCTAATATACCAAAACCCCTGAATCAATTTAACTTTTCATCCACTTATTAAGGTGTCTTAAGTTAGGTTGTTTTTAGGGTTTTTCACGCATAATTCCAAGGTTTGGTCTGATTATATGGGTATTATATCATTAAAACACGAGTACCTTAAGCTTAAAACGAAGATTGAGCAAATTCTTGAAGGTCTTGAAATTTAACAATGGTGGATTAAGGTTTTGAGAGTTTGTGTGTTCGTGTGGTTGAGAGACGGGGCAAAAGGGGGTGTTATGTTTAAATCTTTTTCCTGAGGTTTAATAATATTTTAACTTTTCTATAAAATTATTCCTAAGGCAACAAAACTAGTCCCTAAGGTTTAGTAATACAAGAAAAAGTCTCACATTTTACATTAATACCCCTAAAAGATTAAACAAATAGCATGTAAAGTCCGATTGAGTTAAACTTAATTAACTTCCCTTTGATTATTCACCCGATATCATTAAAACCTTTTCTGATTGACACCTTATTAATTATGAAGAAGATGATTTTGACAGTTTCTCCCTCTCAAATAATGACCCGTTTTCTATTGAAAGAGTTGTAGTCGTTATTTGATGGTTCAAAATTATCTTAGAAAAATGATGATTTGTTGAATCTGAAAGATGATTATTGTATTTTTTTTTGAAAATCAACACCCAAGAAAATAAGATTTCTCTTATTTTGACACATAAGCGCACTGACACGTACACTTATGGAATAAAAAAGCACGGGTTGTGATGCAAAGTAATCACAAGCCTTTGCATGGTCATAAAGTAGATCATGCCCGAGAATAAATTCCCGTTGAGAGGTCAAGTTGTCTTTTTGACGACATACTTGCCTTGAAGATGAAGACCGGGTTTCCCGTTGAAAGGCTCAAGTTGTCTTTTGCGCGCGCGATTCTTCGTGATACTCTACACTGCCGCGGTTACTATCAAAATAATAGCAAGCCTTTTTGGCATGTTTTAAAGCTTTTGAAACTTCTGCTCGAAACTTCATTTAACAGCCTCAGTATATCATTATTAAATGAACATTATAAGTGCGCGTGAGAATGTTATCGATTTTTCAGAAGACATGACCAGAGATACATATTTTTACACACATTTTACTGATTATTTTAAATTTTAATTTTTTTTTTAGTTTTTTTTTGGTTAATTTTATAAAAGGAAAACTCTTTTATATAGCCGAGAAGAGACATGTTTTCATATATCTCTCTTATATACAGGATATGAGTTACCACCATCACTCTTCCTTTTCCTCTACTAGGCGTTTCAACATTTCTGGAGACATGCTTTTCATACCAAGCTTATCGATTAAGAAGTTAAATCTCTCTCGAGGCAACGGTTTAGTAAAGATGTCAGCCAGTTGGTATTCATTTCGGACAAAGTATAGCTCCACTATTCCATTCTCCACTTGCTCCTTTATAAAATGGTAGTGAATATCGATGTGCGTAGCTCTTGAATGTTGAACATTGTTACAACATAAAGTAATCGCACTTTTGTTGTTGCAGTACAAAGGGATCTTATTGAATTGAAAGCCATAATCTGTTAGTTGTGAACGTATCAAAAGGATTTGTGAGCAACACCCGGATAAGGCAATATATTCAGCCTTTGTACTCGATATGGCAGTGCTCTTTTGCTTCTTTGACGACCAGCTAACAAGTTTATCACCTAAGAAATGAGCGCTTCCCGATGTACTACGTCTAGTATCTTGACACCCCGTATGATCGACATCTGCATAAGCTGTGAGTGACATATCAGTATCCTTCGAGTACCATAGACCCATGTTAATGGTTCCATTAAGGTATTGAAAGATCCGTTTCACCGCTTGTAAGTGCTTTTCGGTAGGCTTAGCCTGATACCGGGCACATAAGCAGACAACATAGTTAAGGTCAGGTCTATTGGCTGTAAGATACATTAAGGATCCAATCATTCCACGATAAAGTGTAGCATTAACTTGTTTCCCCTGTAGATCTTCATCCGATTTCTTGTTTTCAATCATGGGTGTGTCTATAGAATCAGTAGAATGCAAACCATATTTTTTAACAATTTCAGAAGTATATTTAGATTGGTTTATGAAGATGCCTATAGGACTTTGAGAAATTTGTAATGCTAAAAAGAATGACATTTGCCCCATCGTTGACATCTTGAACTTAGTGGTCATCTGATTAGCAAACTCGTTATACATGGCAGTATTAGTGGAAGCAAATATTATATCGTCAACATAAATTTGTACCAGTAATATGTCATTTCCAGCATGCCATGTGAAGAGTGTTGGATCAACTGCGCCTTTGGAGAAATGTTGAGAGATAAGGAAGCTTGAAAGCATATCATACCATGCACGTGGTGCTTGTTTTAGACCGTAAAGAGCATTTTTGAGCGTGTACACATGCGACGGGTTGTCCTGATTAAAAAATCCTTCTGGTTATGAAACGTAGACCTCTTCTTTAAGCTCGCCATTCAAGAAAGCTGTTTTGACGTCCATTTGGTAGATTGTCATATTCTTGTGAGCGGCATTTGCTACGAAGATACGAATGGCCTCTATTCTATCAACTGGTGCAAACGATTCCTCGAAATCGATACCCTCTTCTTGTTTGAATCCGTGAGCAACTAGTCGAGCCTTATTCTTTAGTACCCTACCAGATTCATCTGTTTTTACCTTATAAATCCATTTGAGTTTGATCAAGAAGACTTTGTCTGGACATGGCACCAATTCCCAAACTTTAAGTCTTTCAAATTCATGAATTTCTTTTTACATTGCATCGATCCATGACGGTTCGGTCATTACTTGTTTGAAGTTCTTTGGTTCTACTGAAGTTAGGAAAGCATCAAAATAACACCACATGGCATCAATTTCAAGTTGCTTCCGTGTAGATACAGAGCGAGAAGGATCACCAATCACGTTTGCTATAGGATGATCCTTAGTCCATCTACCAAGGTGTTCAAATGGAGTGTGGATTTGTCTCATATTAGATGATGATCCTTAAGAAGTTGAGTCTTGTAGAGATTCATTAAATAGATCATCATGAAATGTTAGTATTTTTGGTGATTCTTCAAAACCTTGAGAAATGATTGGAGAATGTTATTGTTCTTGTGATGAGGGAATACTTATTGATGGAGCATCCTGGTCAATGGAAGTTGACACAGGAGAATCGGCTAAAACTTCAGCTCTTGGAGCAGCAGCTTCTTGAACTAGAGAAACAAAAATTGTTGTAGGGTTAAAGTATTCATCGAACATAGGTTGAAACAAACGATCCCAATCATCTCTTATTAGTGGAATACAAGGTTGTTGAGAAATAGGGTTTGAAACGAGTCATGTACTGGATGTAGCAGGAGTCATATAATGAAGCCCGAGTCCTGAACTGAATTGTTCAGAAGCCATTGCTGTTAGCTCATAGAACGTTACATAAATTGTTTCAGAAATTATCCGGGTCCTTCTGTTGTAGATTTTGAATGCTTTCTTTGTAGGCGTGTAACCAACAAAAATCTCAATGTCTGCTTTTGCATCAAATTTACCCAGATCCTCATGGTCATTGGTAGGATAAAAAAGTGAACCAAAGACATGAAAGAATGATAAGTCTGGTTTCTTGTCTTGCATAAGCTCATATGGAGTTTTGTTGTATCGATGACATATCAAAGAACGGTTTTGGGTGTAACAAGCTGTATTGATAGCTTCGGCCCAGAGAAATAATAGAGCTTTAAAAAATTTCAGCATTGTTCTAGCGGCTTCAAAAAGAGTCCGATTTCGCCTTTCAACAACATCGTTCTGCTGAGAAGTGCGAGCTACAAAAGTTTGATGTGTGATGCCAACATTTTCATACCATTCACGAAGTGTTTGATTGATAAATTTGGTTCTATTATCTGTTCGAACATTCTGGACTGTGGCATTCGAACAAACTTGTATGTTTTTAATACATTTGATGATGGCCGTAGGAGCTTCCTCTTTTGTCTTCAAAAATCTGACCCAAGTAAATCTTGAGTAATCGTCGACTATCACTAAGATATACATTTTCCCGTTAATACTAGCCACACACATCGGGCCACACAAATCCATATGCAAAAGATATAGTTTCTCTTGGTTAGTGTCTTCAGCTTTGGGTTGATGAGTGGATTTTTTACTTTTCCCTAATGCACATGTTGAACACAAATAATCTTTCTAAAATTTAAGTCTAGGAATTCTTCGTGCAAGACCATCTTTAGCTAGCTTGTTTAATGTACCGAAGTTGAGATAAGATAATCGACGATGCCATAACCAGCTCTTAGTCTTTGACGCTTTGGATAGAAGACAGATCAAAGATGATTTCAGCATGTCACCAAGAGAAATTATGTACAAATTTGTGTCTCGGGACCCTGAAAGTAGATCAACACCTTCTAAATTACGAATAAAACAAGTGTTTTTTCGAAATGCCACTTCAAGATCCGCGTCACAAAATTGGCCAACAGAAAACAAGTTATGTCTAAGTCCTTCAATGTAGTATACCCTTAAGATAACAACGTTTCCCAGCTGATAGTCACCATACCCCATAATCCTTGCAATTTGGTGGTTCCCGAATCTAACAGTACCCAGAAATTTACTGACAAAGTTCATGAGCTAAGAGCGATTCCCTGTCATGCATCCAGAGTCCAAATACTAGAGTACAATCTGGACAACCTGTCATGACAAGAGAAGAAGATGATGGAATATCTGTTGCATTGGACCCCCAAGTTTGAGTGGGTTCCGAGTGGTTAGCATTCTTAGATTCTACAATCTTAGCTATTTTACTTGAACCTGTGTTTTTAACATTTTTGGGTTTTCTGCTATAGACTTTTATCTCTGGTTTTTCTATTTCATCTGAGTGGGAAGTGGTTTGCTTAGGAGGCACTACATTAGTTGAGGTGAACCTAATTAAAGGGTACAAATTACCAACTATAGTGACGGTTCTGCCTGTTGGTTTCCACTTAAATCCTACTTTAGTGAATACATAACCCGTAGGTTTCCAAATATTTTGTTTTTTATATTTCTTAGCATATTTAGTATGGTTATTCCCATTTTCCACAAGATCAAGAAGGCATTTATCATGAACATCGTCAAACATAGATTTATTACAAGTAGCACAGAGAATTTCAGAATTCGCATTTGGCAGTGAATGCTTAACATCAACATTACAAACAGGTTTAACAACACGATTCATTTTATTAACTTTCCTAGGTTGTGCTTCTACTTTATTCTTCTTGTTCCTACTTGGTGTCTACGAGATCCTATCATTCCTTTTATTGCATGGAGGCTTTGATCCGCATTTACTAGTAGAACACTTCACTCCTGTAGAAGACAACACATGTGTGTTAGAATCTGATGTATTTGAAGACTCTACCTGTTTAATGTTGCTTGAGGATGTGAGAGGTTCAGCAAACCTAACTTTCTTGACTTGGTTCATGGGTGTGATAACAACCTTCTTAAGACTAGGTGTTATCGCATTAGGGCACGTATCTTGAACATATACAAGCAACTCATGAATTCTTGTGGCATACTTACAGGCAAATTCTAACTCACTATCTAAAGGTTGTTTTGCTTTAGCTTGTTTGACTATTTCCCAAAGAGTATTAGCTTGTTCTTGAGTGTGTCTAAGATAGTCTATGTGAGCATCCCTATTTTGCAATAACCTAGGAGGCAACTGTACTAAATCAAGCTTGAACATGCCTGGAGCTATAGTGGTGACAGCAGGTGTGTGTATAACATTTTCAACAATTTCTTTCCCTTTTAATTTTCATAAATCGTTTTTCAATGATGTTATCACAGAAACCTTGTCTTGTATTTGAGCTTTTAAATCCTTATTTTCTATAGATTTTAAGTTTAGTTTGTTAATTAAAGAGTCACATTGTTCTTTATGACGAACACGTGTCTGTTTGATTGAGTCAAACTGATCTTTAAAAACCTGTTTCACATGATTAATTTCATTACAAAGACGTTCGTTCTCAGAAAGTAATTTTTCCACACTATTTTCCAGCTCCTTATTTATGGGCTCAAGATCACATTTATCATGATTAACGTTCTCTTACTTGGTATTCTCTTTCAAAGATTTAATAGTATCCTTCAACTTACAAATGGTCTTGTCTTTATCTTGTAGCCGATCTTTCAAATCACTTATTTCAAAATATTCTTGAATTTCAACAGCATTTTGATTAGCGCAAGATTCATCTTTTTGAAAAACTTCTTATTGTAATTGCATTGATGCTTCGAGAGAAATACAATGTTTTTCAAGTTGTGAGTAATTTTTCAAAAAATCATTATATGCTTGTTTTGATTTGGAAAGCTCAGCATCAAGATTCAAACACTTTTCACACGATTTACACTTTTGCATTTCCATATTCACAGAATCGTTATTCAAAGACATAGAATTCATCACAGTTAACAGTACATCTTGAGACATGATTTTTTGTAAGAGTCAATCATTTTCCAAAAGAATTTCTTTCTTAACAATTTTTAAACATTGTTTATCAACTGAAGACTGTGGAAAGCCACTTCCATTTGGTCAAAAATTGTTCGTACTTCCGTTATTTCTTTTAGAAGATCTTTATCAAACACATTGAAGATGTCTTTTAAAGATTTTAGAAATGGAATAATTTCATTGTTAAAAACAGTTTTTGTATGCTCAAACCCCCATTCACCTTCTTCAAGAGCATTAGGTGTTGTCCTCTTCTTCACCACTAAGTTAAACTGGGTGAGGTGGAATTTAAGCTTTTTAAGGCTTGAATCTTAACTTAAACTCACCTTTGGTAGGTTTACTATGGGACCTCACTTGATCAGGTGGGTGTAAGGAGGTTCAATGGTTGGATTGAGTGTATGAAACCAAAAGGCTTGTTCAGCCGATAATTCTTGTTGTGGAGAAAAACGTTTTCCCAAATCTTCAGTTAGTCTATTTAATTTTTCATAATCGATAGGTTTATGAGAAATTTTCTTTGTAATAACTTCAGGGTCCTTGCTTTTTCAGACATTTTTGATCGACTCTCTTTTTCCAAAATCAATGTTTCTTATCATCAAATCACAGGCATAGCAACATGTGTATATAGACATAACAACACCTTGCTTTCATGGTTGGATTATTTCCGTGAGCTTCTTTAAGATAAAACGAATTTTGATAACCTAGAGCTTGTGTATGTGTGTTATCATAAAATGCTTGTGGCTTAGTTAACATGTGCATTGTTTTGAGTAGATTGACTACTTTAAATTTAATAGTACAAGTACCTTAATCTTCTTTTCCCCATTCGATTTCTTTTTCGCATATATTTATTCTCTTTTTCTTTGGATTCATTTTTGAAAACTGCAAAAGTTTGCAATACAGATTCCTTTTCTTTGATTTGTTTAGAAATATTTTACTCAAGTGAGTCAACTTGTTCTTTGAGTGCAAGTTTCTCTCTAATAATATCATACTTTTAGAATCAATCTTTGTTCACGATTGTTTAAATCAATATTAAGATGGTTCAAAAGTTTGACCCTTTCTATATATCTCTCTATGCTCAACGGTTATTGTTTCATTATTCTGTTCCTTATTAGCCTTTTCCTAATTATTTACATGATTAATCATTTGTTCGGACATTTGTTCAATCACAGATAAAATCATTAAATCTTGTTGTGCCTACAAATTAGTATCTTGAACAGTTGCCTGTTGTATTTCTTGCAAAATTTTTAGATAATGGATATGATATTGCTATCTCTTGATATCTACTATTTTGTGCTTAAATCCATAACTGGGATTGTTTTTTAAAAATCCTGCAATTGCATGCACACTTTGATTATCCATATCATTCTGATTGGATTTCAGTATTAGGTACTTTGAGATAAACGTCAAAAACAGGAATGGATTGTTGGCATAGAACCGCATGTGCATTCAAGAGTTAATCAAAGTCTGTATTCATAAGTATCGAGATCCTCAGTCTGGAAAGCAGCATTGTGTGGAATGATTGTCTGAGCTTGACTGTGGGAATTCTGGATCTGCAGAAATGCAAGTTGTCCTCATCATTAATTGTCCAAATTCTGATCTTGATGCTAACATAGCTTTCCTCCTGATACTATGTAATTCCTTTGGTCGCCTTTGGCTGAGTGCATTACATAGCACATATGTCCTTTACCTTGGCCAGTTGTAGCAATTTACTACTCGGCATGTTCACTTTATAGTATTTCCCCTTTGAGCTTGTTTAGATTTGCACTTTACGTAGTTCAGAATAATTTTGCCCTTGTCTCCCCATAAAACTTGTTGCACTGTAAACCCTGCCGTTGATATAGTAGCTTGGTTTGTTATAATTTTGAGGAATTCTGAGTTGATTATTGGTGTTAGGGAACTTGATGAAGCTACAGCGGCTAGAAAAGCCATTGCTTATTGAGGGACGGCAAGTAATAGATCATATCAGGAGAAAAACACAGGAACAACAAAACTGAGTCTACAAATGGTTGGCTCAGTCTTAAGTTGTGTAGGAGTTGAGGTGATTGATTAGCATTTGTGGGAATTTACTTGTGGAACAGTTGAGGTTTGATGATTCATTTGAGACTAAAATGTATGTAATGGTGGAATGGATGAATGATTAAATTAAGTTTGTGATGGATAATGAGATGAGTAATGTTGAATGGTTTGAATTGATCCATGTTATGATGGTGAAAATTGTTGTTGAAGTTGAGGATAGTTGTAAGAAGACTGATAAGTGTTGAAGTGAGGTGGTGTCATCTGCTGACTTACAACAAATGCAAGTGGATCTTGATTGCGTTCACGCATAATACGAACTTCATTTGCATGAAGTTCGTGTTGTTCAATATATGCATGAAGTTGATCAAAATTGGAGGTATGCAAATCTTTAACAAGCTTGACATCAGTCACAAACTTACTCCATTCAGGTGGAAGACTGTTTAAGAACTTAGTATTAACTTGAAATTGCTCCATTTTCATTTTGTAGATGTTCATATCGTTAATTAGCTGAGTAAATCTCAAGTAATACATGTGAAGTGATTCCCCCTTGATGTGAGTGAACTTATCAAATGCATCATACAGCTTACATTCTCTTTCCTGCTTTGTCAAAGATGTACCTTGCATCAGTAATTAAACTCTCTCCCATAAATCTTTAGCAACTCTATAATGATTCACAAGTGAATAGATATTAGCAGGAAGGCCTTGAAGAATGATATTGGTAGCTTTCATATCACAATCAGCTTGAATTTTTCAGCATCAGATAATTCAGCATATTTCTTTGTTCTGATCACACCGTTCTCTTCAACCGTAGGCCAAATGAGAGGACCATGTTCAACTAATTCAAGTATCATTCTTATGTGCTCTTTATTTTGCATGTATAATTCCATTCAACTTTTCCAAGAATCATACAGATCTTTGTCCAACATAGGTGGACGGTTGTCAGCGTCGGAGAGTATCGTATACTCAGCAAGAGTATTCTTTTGTCCAAGTGAAATAATTGAATCCATTTCATCGTGATAAGATTAAGATGATCGTATAGTGATTGGAGGTTGTTGTGTTAAAGTGAGTATTGATTAATGAAGTTGAGTCTTTTGGAATACACGGGATTTTACAATTCTTGATAAAACCGAGAAGTCAAGTTTTCACGAGATTTTACAAATCAAAGAACAACCGTATAATTCACTTAATGAACGTGTATAGTTCTCCCTTGAAACAATATATAAATCGCCTTTGTAAACGAATGTATAAATCTCCTTCACAAAAAAAACGTATAAATTGCCCTTGTAAAGAAACGTATAAATCGCCCTTGTAAAGAAACGTATAAATCGCCTTCACAAAACGTATAAATTGCCCTTGTAAAAAAACATATAAATCGCCTTCACAAAACGTATAAATGGCCCTTGTAAAGAAAACGTATAATTAGCCTATTGAAAACGACACGTATAAATCGCCTGTTGAAAGATACACGTATAAATCGCCTGTTGAAAGATACACGTATAAATCATCTGACCAAATAATACGTATAATTCGCCTGAACAAATTGTCATGTATAATTCGCCTGAAGGGAAAACGTATAAATCGCCTGAACAAATGACACGTATAATTCGCCTATGTGTATAATTCGCCCAACAGTGTTCGAAACTCAAAAATCAAAAATCTTAAAAAGACACACTATTTGACGTTTTTACCTGATTTTTCTTGTACTTCTTACCTATCTAAGACTATTAGAACCTTAAAAACCCAAACTTTAACGTTTTTGACACGAAAAATTTGAAATCAAGATTCTTGGTACAAAACCCTCTTTTTAACAAAAAAGACTCAAAAAGATGATATTTTTTATGTTTTTTGAAAGATTTTCTTGTACTTCTAGTCTATACTAAGATAACTAAGAAATAAAGTTAAAAGCTTTATGGTTTTTAAACCCTCAAAAAGTGAAAACTTTTTGATGGATTCGAACCAAAACTCAAGATTAAAATGAGTAAAACAACACATACAAAACCTTCACAAACACCCCATGGCTCTTGATACTAATTGTAAAATATCTTAACATATAAATGGAAGGATTCACTTTAGGTTTTAGAAAGGGAAAGAGATGGTTAGATGAACACTTAGAGAGAGAAAGAAAAAGGATAATATTAGCTTAGTAAAAATGTGAGAAATGAATAACCAACACCCTCTCCATGTATGGAGAGGGTTTATATATGACTTACAATGGCCGGCCATGGACCCTTAGTGGGCTTATCCATGGGCCTTTGGCTCGGTTAGCTTTCTAACTTAACCATACAACTTACTACGAGCTACGACTAACTATATTGGTAGTGACCGACACTTTTTCATATTTCTAACATTTGGGCGTAGGCTAAGAGTCTGGGATAGCTCTCCATATATTGATGCTATAGGTGGAATAAATAGGATCACTAATAACGTCATGCTTGCCTCGGTTGAACTAGTTGTACTAATAAAGTTCTAATCATTGGTATAGTTTGGATTATAGACTACCACCTATTACAAATCACCATCAAATAGTAAGTGGGTAAAGTCTTGATGAGCTAGGGTTAGTACGACATACACGGTGTTGTCCTCTAGATGAATTATAATCAATATATATTAGGATACTTTATGTGAATGCGTCTAATTGTGACAGAATTAGCGTGTCTAGGTCTTAGGAAGAAGTACCGCCTAAGTTTAGAAATGATATGCCACTTTAAGATAAGTCAATCATTGCACTGATAAACAAACCTGTGTTTTATCGGATTATTAATGGTTGATACGTTTTCCTTACATTAGTTCTCGACCGCTTCTCTATTGTTTTCTTGTGTGTGTTTATTGCTTTACTTGTCATCAAAACCTTAGGTTGGATAACTAAACCTCGTGCCAGTCTCTCAGACTGAAACCCCCCTTTTGCATTAGTTTTAGGTTTAACATAGATAACTAAAATACTGATAGAATTATGAATTAACGCTCTCGCTCTTAGTGATGGACACCCTACTTACCAACGAAGCTACATCTTGACCGGGTACACTGCCTGTTAAAGTGTTGTTTTTTGTTTAGTCGGAAAAATATAAATTTAAAACTTGAATCAATAAAATATACACCACACAACGACACATCAAGTTTTTGGCGCCGTTGTCGGGGAGTGAAGTTGTTTAATTCTTATTTTATTAGTATTTTTTAGTTTAGTGTAGTTTAGATTAATTTGCATATTTGTATGTTTGTTTTGTGTGTTTAAATTTTCTGCATTGTATATTTTTGCATATTGTGTGTTTGTGTGTTATTACAGATCATTGTAATTTAATGAGTCGAATACTCAATACGGCGTATTCAATTTATTGGATACGGCGTATAATTTTTTTTTTTTAAACCAATACAGCTTATTCGACTCTATCATTAATACGGCGTATTCAGTCCACTGAATACGGCGTATTAAGCTATTTAACAGTTTTCTTTCCTAGCAAAATTATTACAGGTTAAAATGGACGACCCCAACATTACTATGGAGGAGTATATCAGGCTTGAGGAAGAAAAAGCTCGTAGGCATGGTAAGGTGTATAACTGGGAAACTGCTACGTATAGTAAGATCTGGGATAATGAAGACGCTCACGACCTCGGATCTATTGAAACTGAATTCCTAGCTATAGTCTTTAACAACACGTTAACATCTGAAGTGGCACTCTCGTGTGAGCCTACGGTAAGTTTTCTTAACAACGATGAAATCGACTTTAGAATATCGTTTGACGAATCCGACGATGAAGATTGCATGGTAATTTTTGACAAAAATTTATTTTCTTACAAAATAATTTCTGTCAACGATTTAAAAACGGATTCGAAAAATGATAATGATAAAGTCAATATGCATTTGCTTCCATCACCCGAGCCTACGGTCAGTTATTTTGATGATTTAGACTACTTTAAAGATTTTGAAAAGGAATTTCCAGCCATTGTTTACAATGATGCTCAAACGTCTAAATCAGATTTATTAACTGAACCGATTTTAAACCCTCAACATATCGATGAATTTAATTTTAAAGATGAAACATCATTGTCTGAATATGATGAAGAGGAACAAAATGTTATATGCTTTAATGATTTATTTCCTTATAACGTAATTTATCCCGATGAATTAAAAACGGATACGGACAATGATAATGATAAAGTCAATATTGAACACTCTTTGGGAGATTTATCTGTCAAACCATTACCTGATGTAATAAATATGGATGTTGGTGCCTACGCACATAGGTCAAATTAGCTTTTGGAAACAAGTCATGATACATCTAATAAATTTTTCAAAACTAAAGCTTTTGTCAAGGGATTAAATTTTAATATCATGACTTGGAATCATCTTAACAAAGGGATATCATTTATTTTCCTAATCAATAATTTGTATGTGCCATTTGGCATCCCGTTCGATCCCAAATTATTTTATAAGGATAGGATTAAATTGGGGCAAGTCTAACTTTATAACTTTTCTGTAAACAAAAGTGATTGCCGGGAGACAACCCGGAATGTATTTTCAATTTTTATCGAGTCTGTCTTCCCAGACTGTCTATACGGCGTATCCAAACCCTATGGATACGGCGTATTGACTATCTGGATGTTATCTAATCTTTATTTTCAACACAGCCTATACTGCGTATTCGTTAAACGAATACAGCGTATACGACACATGTATCAATACGGTATATCATGGGGAATGGATACGACATATCGACTTCCTGTACAGTTTTAGGTATTTATTCGAGTCTAACCAAACGTATACACGGAGATAGAATTGCATTTGTTTTCTGAGAATTTACACATGACCTCGTGAAAAGAAAAATCGATTGATGTTGGTGGAGAATTTAAAAAATCTGGAGATCTTGAAGTGTTGGAGTCTTGAAACTTCAAGGCGGCTGTTCAACACGAATTCTTGCTTATAAACGCAACTTGGAGAATCTACCGAGCAATTATCAGGGGAGTTTCTCATTCTAATTCTTTTTAATTCCTGTATTTTAATGTTTTATGTATACAACGAGGACGTTGTATAATTCAAGTGGAGAATGGAATTAGAATGTTTACTTGTCCTAATTTTCACACTAAAATGCTTAAATTATGCTCAAATTTAAATATATTTTTTTCAAGCATACTTTTGTGAAATTGAATATTACATAACCCACACACAATAACCCTTGTTAGATATTGTGAGGATTTAGCCTTTCTGTTTCCAAATGTTTACCCAAATTCCACAAAATATGAGTGTGTCGGTGATGTTGTAGACTTTAGAGCTTGGCTTGGTATAGCACTCGAGACAGCAATGATAAGTACTATGGATTTAGATGGAGTAACTTGTTTAAATTGGTAAATTTTAGGATTACACCCAAATCGCCTTTACATGTTGCTTATTAACTAACTACACCAGTTAGTTAACCTCCTATTTAAACCCTTTTCCACTCTCAACTTTAGAGTGATGATCCACTAGAACAACCCGTAGAGCTAATCCTTAAGGAATTTACACCAACTATTTGTCTTGTTACACTCTTGCACCTTAACCTACCATGTTATATTAAGTTTAATTTACAGTTGCTAGCTGCTTAAAGTGTAAAGTTTGTATTTCCCCGAGTCTTGTGTCATTTTCTATCTTTGGTGCGGTTGGAAATTTGCACATTGCAAATGGGTATGTATATTAGTAGTCAAAGCTCATGTGATTTTGCTACCGTCATAATTAATGGTGAATCTGAAGAACGAAGAAATTACAGAAGGAATTATCCAGAATTATTATGATCGTGAAGATGGTGAAACTACACCGAGATTTGATGCATAGTTAGCAAAAAAAATCAAAAAAATGAGAAAAGTTGCAACAAAAAAAAGAAAGAAGGAAAGTTTGAAGATAATCGTTTCGCAAAGAGCATTACCGAAGGAATTACATGAAAGATCGATTATTTTTTATACGCAACAAAAATCAAAGATGTAGAGTATTATACAAAGTGGAAGATATCGCCACTTACCTTGTAGAGTATGTAAAGTTTTGGGACGATTAGGAAGTTGACCGTTACGAGAACGCCAACTTAGGTTGTTGTTTTTTATCTATGATCAAGACATTGTAAATAGTTGTGTCTTTGTCATAGTAACGGCCAGGAAAAAAGTGTCTAGCAAATTGTATCTTAAGTCTTAATCTATTTGTTTCTTGATTTTTATTTAACAACAATTTGCTTCCCTCTCACCTAATGATTAGTCGCTGGTTTTACGCGAATGAGGATGTGATCGAGCGTGCATGTCTATTCCGTCGTTATGACCATGTATGCATGTCTCAGCTGCCTTGTTGGAGTGGTACTTCTGGTGAAAGATTGTAGAATGATCAATCGTAAGCCTTTCCATACAAAAACCCATATTTACCTTCATAAACTTATTACTCCTTAGCTTTAGCGGTGGGGATGTGTATCCTTGCCAAGCTTATGATATAATACTCATCACGACCGAGCAATTGAGCAAATTAGTTACATGTTACCACATAGATTAGTTGAGTGATTTGAGCATTTTTGTCTTCCTATTTCGTGAGGTGTTTGGTTGTGTACTTGTAATAGATCAAATAAATGCTTTAACGGAAAATATCCTTAGGGATACATTTTTATAAACTTCTAAAGGCTACTTCAGGACAAGTAGGATTCAAGTGGGGGGATATTTGATAACATCAAATAACGTCTATTTTATAGCATCATTTATCCCAAGTAATTGACCCATTTGATATAATTATTGCATGAATTGGTACTTAATTGTTTATATCTGTTATTTGCTGTAATTATCGAGTATTTGGCAAAAGATGAAGAAAATGACGTGTTTTGAAGCATAAACGAAGAGTTTAAGAAAGTCGACTGATTTTGACATTGATACGCCGTCTCATTCTAGACAAATATGTCATATCTAAAGACTTTGAAGAACTCAAGACCATTGCCTGACTTTGAAGAATACGCAATTGATACGCCGTATATGATACTTTAGTCAAAAATCAAGAAAAACACATTTTCAGCCAATACTCTGTATCCAAAAACCCCAATACTCTGTATCTAAGAAATCAGATATGGCGTATTAGTCAATACGCCGTATCCAAAAATCAGATACGGCGTATCCAAATTCCTACGCAAGAATTTTGGAATATTTTATTCTTAAAGCCCACGCCAAGTCATCCAATACGTCGTATTGAGCTTCTCAATACGCCGTATCGAACTGACTTCCAGACCACTATATATAGACCACCCTAAACTTAGTTTTAGGTATGCAAGTGAATCCTTAAACCACAAAGTCGACCAAGAGACGAATAAAGGAGCCTAGAAGGTCAGAAAATAGCCTCGAGATCATAGTAAAACTCTTGTAATCTTCGCACAACCGAATACGCGTTCGATTGAGGTTTTCTTATTTTAATCGTTCGTATATCAAACGTGTGTATTTTTACAATGACTATCAGCTGATACCTTTAGGTATCAGCCATGTTTATGAAGATCTAATGTTTGGTTTGTTTATCTTGATTGCTTAATTTATCGTTGATTTATTGATTATGATTATCACATGATACTTGTTTATGTGCTTAAGTATGCGAGCTATCATTCAACTGGGTCTAGTCCTACATATTTAATGCGCTGCAACTTCGGTGTTGTTTGGGCGTAGGCTAAGAGTCCGGGAGAGCTCTTTATATAGTGATGCGTATAGGTGGAACAAATAAGAACACTAATAACGTTCTGCTTGCCTCGATTGAACTAGTTGTATCGTAGTAGGTAGTGGCTTAGTACTAACTAATAACGTTTTGATCATTCGTATAGTTTGGATTGTGGACTACCACCTATTACAAATCACCGTCAAGCAGTAAGTGGGTAAAGTCTCGATGAGCTAGGGTTAGTACGACATACACGGTGTTGTCCTCTAGATGAATTATAATCAATATATATTAGGATGCTTTATGCGGATGTGTCTAATTGTGACAGAATTAGCATGTCTAGGTCTTAGGAAGAAGTACCGCCTAAGTCTAGGAATGATATGTCACTTCGAGATAAGACAATCATTGCACTGATAAACAAACCTGCGTTTTATCAGATTATTCTTGGTTGATACGTTTTCCTTACATTAGTTCTCGACCGCTTCTCTATTGTTTTCTTGTGTGTGTTTATTGCTTTACTTGTCATCAAAACCTTAGGTTAGATAACTAAACCTCGTGCCAGTCTCTCAGACTGAAACCCCCATTTTGCATTAGTTTTAGGTTTAACATAGATAATTAAAATACTAATAGAATTAGGAATTAACGCTCTCGCTCTTAGTGATCGACACCCTACTTACCAACGAAGCTACATCTTGACCAGGTACACTGCCCGTTAAAGTATTGTTTTTGGTTTAGTCGGCAAAACATAAATTTAAAACTTGAATCAATAAAATATACACCACACAATGACACATCAACGACTCTCTAACTAACTATCTGCTTAAGCCTTTTGTAAGCGGATCCGCAATGTTATCCATTGACTTTATGTAGGCAATCGTGATAACTCTATTTGAGAGTAGTTGTCACACCAATCACCGTCTATGATGAATATGTCTCGACTTACCGTTTTACATTGTGATATGAGCTCTGTTAAAATTTAATTGACTATCACACTTTATAAACATGGTCGTTACCGGTTTACGCCATCTTGGTATGTCCTTTACGAATTAACGTAAATATCCCGCATATTCTTAAATTTATCTCAAATGATAAATTTAGATTTCATTATAGATTTGGTATAAGCGTCTGTTTGAAATACTTTTGAGATTTCTTAGACATAGCTTTCCAATTACCGTAAATACATCCGCTCTATTGGATCTAGATTCTTATATATAAGAATCCATATTTGCATTACTCTATCAGTCGGATATCTTCCATAATGCAATATTGTAAGTATCATAATGGTCCCCACTTGAATTATTGGTATATCTACTTAACCTGACTATCAGTTCTAAATCAGGTCATACATACGTCATTAGACACATAAGATGCCCAATATTCTTTGAGTATTCAAAATAGGCAACACCTTTACATCTATTTTAAGTAGAATAAATGATGTTATTGAATTCTAGCTAGGCCTGAATCCCCCATATTAAATCTCTTAAGAATATTGTCCTTATAATGATTTTGACTTCAAAACAAATCCATATTGGTTCACATCCAAGAACCATATCCAACAACTAATGAAGTTCATGTCAAATCTTGACTCCAACATGTCATTAGTGGATTTGTTTATCTTCTATCACTTCTAGTGATAATTATACCATCTACGTATCAACACAAGAGTACCTATCGATCACACATACATCCATTAATTTTGAATCTACATTCTTACATGATATGGTCAAGAAATTTGATGTCATTGTTTGAGAACTTGCCTTAAGCCATATATTCACTTAACAAGCCTACAAACTTTGCTCTCTAGTCCAGAAGCCATAAAACCCTCAGGTTGGTTCATGTATAGTAATTTTTTCTAAATCCCCGTTTAGAAATGTCATTTTCACATCCATTTGATGAACTTCCAATTTCCTTAATGCGGCAATAGAAAGTACCATTCTAATCGAGGTTATTCGCGTAACAAGCAAATAAGTATCAAAGTAATCTAGACCTTCGTATTGTCTAAATCCTTTGATCATCAATCTTGCTTTGTACTTGTCAATGATGCCATCGGCTTTCATCTTTTTCTTGAAAATCCATTTATAACCTAGTGGTTTACAACCCGAAGGTAAACCCACGAGCTCCCAAGTATGTTTTTGTAAAACAGAATCTATTTCACTTTTAATGGCTTTTTTCCATTGAGCCATTCCGAGGAAGTTACCGCTTCTCGAGAAGACGTAGGTTCATTTTCTACCATAAAAGAAACAAAATCGGGTCCAAATGATTTCTCAGTTCTTGCCCTTTTATTTTTCTAGGTTCAACCTCTTCTTCCTTGGGTTAATCTTGTCTCTCATCTTAGAGTTCATTACCATCCCGTTGTCTCTGATCTTGGACAACTTTGTCCTCTATTCCAGATGGTCTTTCAATTTCCTTTGTTAACAAGAAAATATATTTCCATAGAAGGAAGCACTTCTTTATTTAATTATTATGTCCTTGTGTATATCAACATACACAAGGAAACCATAAGCACTTCTTTATTCCATTATTATGAGCATATACTTAATCAAACGTCTATATTTATTTTTAGTAGTGGACAATTAAATTGGAACATAAAAAAAACACGCACTATTAATTTGGGACGAAAGGAGTACAAATGGTTTACTTTAGATCGATCTTTATTATAAAGCTCAGGACCAAAAATTTATTTATGATAACCTTATAGCAAAAAATATTTATTCTAGCATGTAATAGTCTTATCATCTTAGTGGCCTGTCACGAAAACAAAATAAAAATTTAGGGCAGACCAAAATCGTGTCATAACAATGATAATTCGTGCTCGTTGTTCGTTACTTGTTAGTACTTATTAGTAGATAAATAGGCATAAGCCCGAGTTTTGGGTTTTGGGTTCGTTAGAGTTTCGTTGATGTAATCTCTTATAAATAATGGTTAATAATAAAGTTATACTACGGGGTTTTTTATTATTCAGCATGGTATCGGAGCAAGGTCTGATACGTTGAGCCGCCTCCCTAAACCACCCCGTCAAACCCTAACACTATCCTTAATCACTCCTACCACCGAAAAAAAACCCTAAAAAATCATGATTCATAACTGCAACTCACGATGGGCTCAAAAGAATGGAATAGGATTTATTGGTGCCACAATTGGAAAAGGAAGGCAGGCTGCTAAAACTGAGATTGAAAAGTCAGAAGCTTTTTGAGATAGCCTGTCGTCAAGGAGTTATTAATTATTAGTGGGGTTTTATTTTTAATAATTTCCTTTAATGTTTTACTAGTTATAATCCCCGTGCACACACAGGGTTTTTTCAAATATTTTAAATAATATATCTTTATTTATTAAAAAAAATAGTTTATTTTTTGTTTTTTTTCAATTATGGTTACCATGTTATTGTTGTTCGTTAAGGTATTATAACATTTTATAAGTATTTTTAAACTAAAAAAACACTAATATAAAAAGCGCTTTTGTTTTTTCTTCCTTTTTACACTCTTAAGTTACTATGTTATGTTAGTTGTTGGTTTCATTTGCATATTGCATTGGTATAGTACAAATAAGCATCCTAAGCCCTCCTCTCCGCCTAAGAGGCACCTGTTTGGATGAAGGCACAGGCTACAATGCTCTTGTCAACAATTTTATTTTTGCTCGTGATGTCATTGAGCTCTTCCCATTTAATGGATCAATATGTTTCACCGGCCTAACTTTTTTACTTTCTATAGGTTCCCATATTTTCTTAGTGACATTGCTTTTAGGTCTGATGTAGTTATCACTTGTCACACACATACTATGTTTGATTATTGAATTTGTTTTCATGATAATATGGCTCGGGGACCTCTGTATCACGTTCTGGTTGGCCATCTTTAGCTCTGTAGTCATTGTGTTGGTAACAATTGCAAGCATGAGGGTCATAGATATTAATTGACCTATTATGAGAACAATGTGACCTCTCACCATACCTTGATTCATTAGACCTTACATTAGTCCGAGGATTGTTGCTGGTATTTTAGTGAATCCTTGGGTCGGGTTTGCTTACAATACCCGCACTTTAAGAGACCACAGCAAACCGCCCTCTATCACAGAATAATTTTGGTTTCCTATGCGAGTGTTTAGAGTAATCACTTGCATATGAAACATTCTCCTCCGCATTCCAGTTGGAATCATGGTTCGAATTCTATTCATCCTGAATATAATCTTCTCATGTAGGCATAGATAGCACAGTCTCTTCTTCTTTACATAAGGAATTTATTGCGTCACTGGAATTCGACTCATCAATACTCGTCAATTCCTCTTCATGGGGAATGGAAACAGCAGTAACTTGATAATTTTGACAGTTATCCCTTTCTTTTTCCTTATTACTCAGTCTCTCTTTTTGACGGAGTTTTTTTCTTTTCCTTTTGCCCTTCTTCGCTCCTTCCGTTCTTCATCGCACTTTTCTTTCTCTTCTTCTTCAAGGAGTTTAACCTAAAAAGAAGAGAGCTTAAAACCCCACTACAGCTGGAATAATGGGCAAGCTCAGTAATGGGTTGGGGCACGTAAACTTTTACTATCAGTCGAAACACGTCAGGTGTGACTCACTTTCTTTAAAAATAAGAATAAACAATGCCAAAATATTGTTTAAAGTTTAAACTATATATTATTGTTACAACAATACTTCAATATAGAGATTCAAGAGATTTTATGCCATACATTGTGGCCAACTTTCAGCTTGTTTGACATGTCGACTTAAAAGTTGATACTTTTAATGTACCCATTTAACCCAATAGATAACAACGTGACTCAAATTAACCCATTTATCAGTCAACATGATTTGTTATGAATTGTGCTACCTAAACTAAACAAAAACTAAGAAAATGCAATACTGCTATTACCTGATTTTCCAAAGTAATGATATCTTTCCACGCGACACACATTCTTCCAACAATTTTAGTGCAAAGGACACAAACATGCTATGCGCATTTTGACGTGCGGTGCCTTCTCTGAAAGCCTTTTCAACCTATAGGAAATTTAACAAACTCAGAATACATTAACAAACACACTTGCCATAAGTCCTGAATTGCACCAAAGGTGCCCTTATCACCCCATTAATCATAAGTTGTGGATTCAAGTCACATTACGGGCATGCATGTGTCAGTTAAAAAAATGACTTGCACATTTTTATATAAACCTGGAAATTCTGTCATGCTATTAAATAAAGGTGTCGAGTAATCCCAGGGCGACTATCCTTTTGGATAGTTCGGAGTCGGGGCAGGTGAACCTCCGTTGCCATTATACTCTACTTCATTTCTTGTCAACATAAAAACACTCTACTTTTTCATACTAAAATGGCCATTACACTTTTAAATTCCGTCCCAAATCATACATTTTGCTGACGTGACAGGGGTATTTCGGTAACTGTTGGGGCGCAAAATGTATGACATAGAGACAATATTTGAAAGTTCAATGAGCAGTAATATAAAAAAATGTTCTTACTGTCACAATAAATGAAGTATGTTGCCATCATATAACTTTAACTCTTAAATTAATGATGGACCGGAAACTCCATTTATAATTGATCAACTAAACATGATCAATTTATGCTAATAACATCAAGTTAAACTCCATTTAAATTGATTACAACACAATTATACTAAACTTCATTTCAATGCTTTCTGGAGGCAAAAGAACAAAGACAAAATAAGTAGATAGTATTATTTTTAGTTTGCGTCCAAGATATCGATTACGGAGGATATGAAAGAATTTTTTGGTAATGATTCTTTAGTTAAAGCAGGGTTGGGTGTTTTTGTTGTGGTTGTTGTTATAGAAAGTATTATGACGACATAAATATATGAGTAGTTATAGAAACACGACGTGTAATTGACATAGACGACATAAGAACACCGTTATATATCTAAATTTACAAACAGATAGAACAACAAAAAGATAATGAGTGATTTACCTGATGAAGGGTATAAGCAAAAAGATCCAAGACATGATCTTGGCTGACCATGTGCTTTGCAAGTTCCTTGTATAATTGAACTTCCTTTCTAATATATAGTGCTGCATCTTTTTCCAGGTCTTTATGTGAACACAACGATAGGTCTTTAAATACAATCTGTCAAAACTCAAAAAACTAAAGAATGATGCAAATTTATATAATTTGATCTTAAACATCATAAACCAAAAGTATAGTAAAAAATATGTGTCTATACTTCATACGTTACACCAAATCATGATAAAAGTGGAAGCCAAATGCAACTTTGAAGAAAACATATATTTATTAACGTACTTCTAATTTATGGTTTAAAGTGTAAACATATTCAAACATTGGCACTTGTGGAAGATCAAGTATGCTTAGAAATCAAAGATCTATTTCTAACAGACTCATCTACTGATGGTAAATGATGAACTCCGATACCCATTACATTCTCACTAAATAACCGAACTTGAGTTTGGCATCATAATTTTCTAGCTTGATAAAGAAAGAAAATCGATGTTGATGCGAAGATAAATAAGATGTGATTCCGTCAAAAAAAAATATTGTGTATCTCGAACAACTTTTTTTTATGGGATTGCTTAACTTGTTTCAAGTTTACAATCCCACATGGGTAATGAAAAGAAGTTTTGCTTATTTTATATAAAGTGGTAATTATTCTCATCTCGGTTGAGATTAGTATTATGTTGCTAGTTTCTGTTGTTGAATATTGTTTAAAGATACAAAAACAATTCTGAATTAATGAGGCTAGTAATTCATACAAATTCTTAACTTTTACATTTGGACTAAAGTAAATAGGTTGAAAATATACAATAGATGTTCTTGACATCATACCTTTGGTGTAATGTGTGCTCGGATTTAATTGGCCACTATTTGATGGGCCAAACATAAATCAGTTTAGTTTTGCATTCTATCGCAACATGCCAAGCTTTGTTGCATCATTACTAAAGAACCATACATGATTTCGGTATCAAATATTAGTAGCTTGACAAGAAAAAAACTAATATGCATAATATTTGATTGTGCCAACACAAAATCTTATGTCTCTAGAACAACATTTTGTATGGGGTATTTTTTTGTGAAACTCGTTTCTCAATCCCACATTGGTAAAAAAAGAAGTTTTGCTTAGTTATATACAAATGGAAATACGTGATTAAATAAGTTGTAATCAATATTATGTTGTTGGTCTTTGTGATTGGATATTGTATTGACGACTAAACAATGCTCAACCACCAATTCCAACAATTAATATAAATTTGCACTTTTTGTCATTTTAACTACTATAAATAGGTTTAGTGACGTATGTATGGTGTTGAATTTTAACTACTATAAACATTGACAACAATAAGTAATATTTATAAATATTCAAACAAGGAAATTGTAGTTGGACTTTTTTTATTTCTAATGTTACATTGTTATATTTATACCAGCACATCCTAATTCTAATATCGACCAACTATGATCAATCTATATACTGAAGTCTTCGTCACTTCAACCAAAATTTATGTGCCATATTATACGTAATATTTAGTGTTTTAGACACAGCGAATGTATATGTTTGCACCAAATTAAAGCTAAACGTGTTTATATAAACACTATATAACCAATTCAATAAAATTAGTAACTTTCAATCTACACTTCGTTCTTTGTTTAAGCCCGGACTTTTTTGAATTATAAAATCCAAGCCCGGGCTTTGTGCACCTCTACATCTGAGTATCTTTTAATCATTACCAATGATAAACGTATTCTTGCTTATAATCGACTTTGCGATATATATAAACCAGCACTAAACATAATTATACAATAAACTTAACTTTCTTAGCATTTTATCTTGATGATAAATTGTTGTGATAATATGCATTATGAAATTTGAATCACTTTTTGTCTTGTTACTTTCAACGACATAAACTAAAGTTTTGAGTCCTAGATAGTCTGCTCATAAGACTATGATAGGTAACTAGTCAAATAAGCGAAAACCCTTAAAAATGCACTTGTCGTGAGAAATTGTACGTTTGTTGATCAATTAGTATACAGTTAAATAAGAATGCATCTTTAGTTGGGTAATCTTTTGTGCCATCAACTACGTATTTCGAAGAGAGTGCTTATGTTATATGAGTATTATAAATTGGAAGCCGATGTGAAAACACATATAGCGGGTATAAGCGTCAATTGCACCTAACGCTCTTAAAAATGAACATGTCGTGAGAAATAGTACTTTTACTGATCAATTTGTATACGGATAAATAAGAATGCACCTATACTTGGGTGCTCTTTTGTGCAGGAACCTCATTTACTGAAAGTAAACGTAAAGGATTTTATGTAAACATTATTTTCTTGCTCCAATTGCATTGTCACGATATTTAACCATTGTTTGTATTTGGTGTCAAGTTTTTCATAGCTTTTAACTTAATACTGTATTTAGATTGAGCCATTTGGTGAGCCGTGCATAAATTAATTCCTTTTTTTTATTTCATTATTACACAAGATTTTATTACATTGCTATACGGCAAATTAAATGTTTAAGCAAAACTTTCATATGGGTGTTACTTTTGTAAAATTCCCACATGGTGTAAAGAGAAGAAGTTGTGCTTGCTTATATATTATGGTAATACGGTTTGAATAAATTTCGATCAATATCATGTTGTTGTTTTTACACGCTGTGAAAATTGTTTATGGAAAAAGAAACAATTTTCCACGGTGAAATCATTCAATATCATATGCCATCTTGTTGATTCGGTTGCCGCTTCATCCACTACGACTCCTACGGATTCCAACCACCCTAAGGATGCGGAATGGACTCAAGATTGATTTCATCATTAGGTTTGGATATTCTCCACACTTTTGCTCCATCATTAAGGAAACGTTTTGGATCTTAACCCTACCACTGCCAAGGATGCATGGACATATATTGAGGCTATTTTTCAAGACAACAAGCGCCCGCGTGCTATGGCTTTGAAAGCCGAACTACGCAACTTGAAGCTTGGGGATTTATCTATTGACGGGTATTTTCAAAAGATAGAATCTATTGTTTCGGTTCTTAATGGTCTTGGTTCCCCTCTTAGCAATGATGATGTTGTTACTTTCGCGCTTGAGGGTTTACCTTCCACCTATGAAACGATCTCTACCGTTATTGTTAGTCGGGAACCCTTTCCCGATCTCAAAACGGTTAGATCCTTGTTGACTACTCATGAGATGCGCCTAAAGTCTAGGGTTCAAAACCCTCTTGTTGATGCTACCTCCGCTTCTCCCATGGTTTTATTGGCTAAATCCAACACTAGTGCTCGGCGTGGTCCTTCTTTGGAAAAAGTAAACAACCCGTGTTAGAGTTTTGCTAAGGGTTCTTGTCGGTTTTGTGATGCTTGTAAGTATCTTCGCAATGGTGTTCACGGCAAGTCTACTTTGTTCCCTCGTACCTCAGGTTCGGCTTCAAGTGTGCCGGGTGTGACACGCTCGGATTTAGATATGTTGCAATCCTTGTTGGCTAAGTTTGGGTTAAATGCTCTTAATATTTCCACCCCCTCTCCTCTAGTCGCTTATACGGTTTCTGTTCCTCCTGGGTTTTCAAGTGTTTCGGCCCAATTATCTGCGCAACCCACTTATGTAAGTCCACAATTATTGCCTGGTTCTTTTGGGGTGTCCAATATGGGAATGGCTGGACCTTCTATTTCCAGTCTCTTTCTTATAGTGGTGATGTTCGTTTACACCATTGGTTCTTTTGCACTCATTACATCGATAAGAATTCCAAAAGAGGTGTACACTCCTTTTATCCCTATGCAGATGCTCGACCTACAGTTATGAAACAAAAAGTGAAGAAATCTTCTATAGAATTTGATTAATGCTCTTCTAGTTATATAAACTCTTTTGCAACAGATCTTGTGTCACAAAACTTATACCTAGCTATGCTGCAAAAACAAAGGTATAACTTGGACTTTTAGGCTCAAAGAAACTACTATCGAATTTTAAAGTCAATGTGCCTCAACAACTAGTTGACCTGCGAACAAATATGATTTTCTTTACCATGAAAAGGATAACAACCCGATGTTAAGTTATGGAACCTTCATATTATTCTGAAATGTTTCCCTTTTGACCACAAAGTTTAGTATGGTACCACTATGAAAGGAATGGAGAGACCAAGGGGTATGTACTGATTTGGCTAAGGTTTAGGCTATGACTCGCTCCTAGTTGTATGCAGATGCTCGACCAACATTGTATGTTTCGGGTAGCAAAAAGTATATTATAAACTATGTCACATGGTGTTGGATTATGGTAGTTGGATACGCTCCTATAAGACTAGAAATGTGTGAGCCTATTGGGGGCACACGCGCTAAACACTTAGAGTGCGTTGAATACTTCACATAACGTTTCTAATTGTAAACCAAAAGGACTTAAAATGCCAAGACGTGAAGTCTATGGACCCTTGTGACTAAGGTCGGCCATAGAGATTCATTGTGAATGTCTAGGTGCGTTTTATGAAGGATAAGAATTGAGGAGGTGTCATGATAAGTCTTTACTTGTATAAGATAAGAATTAGTGTCATGATAAGACTTTATTTGTGTAACCAAATCTTATCATGAGTTAAAATGGAATGAGGCTATAAATACCCCAACCCTTTTGCTCATATACGGATGATACAACCTCCAACAACTCAGTGAAATTATTCCTTCCCTTCTTTTCATTAAAACCAGCTGAATAAACATAAACCCAATTAGGGTTCTTGATTTTCGGTTTCTGCTCAAATTCGGTAGACCCTATTTAGGGTTTTTCGAGTGTGATTCGATCCCACACATTCTATAGCAGATTTAATACATTGGTTTACTTGTTCTCAAAGTGTGACAACAACTAGAATCGTTTAGGGTTTGTTCTAATTGATTTTCGGTTAAATCTGGGCTATTTCGGTTCAACCGAATTCGGTGAAACCCTAATTCCTTCTTCCTGATTTTTGGTGCAAATAACAAGGGTGTTTAGAGGTACTTTATTCAGGGGTATTCGGCATATAAAGGTTGTATTGGGTACACGTGAAGTAGGACTAGCATCCGGGCGTGCTTGTTGGACGTGTTTGTGTGAGCACTCGTAGAGGTGACATCTTAGTCACTTGTTACATTGCATTTGCTATTGTCTTCAAGGGTTAGTTTTCTTGTTTACCTTTTGTTTATTTATTGTATGTTTACTATATGAACCAAACATAATCCATATCCGATGCGTACTCGTGATTGTTAATGGTTAACAGTTTATCAAATCCCAACACATGCCATTTAAGGGAAGCACAATTGCTAATGTTTTTCGCCAACTCTATAAAATATGACTCGGCATTGTATGTGTCGTGTTAATATAACATGACTTTTATTTATGATGATGTTCCCAAAAAACGCTTAAAAATGCACTTGTCGTGAGAAATAATACGTTTATTGAGCGATTAGTATACGTTTATAACTCTGGTGTAATGCTCAGATCCGACAACGAGGTCTAACTTGGACAGCCTGTACCAATCTTTTATAGATTGAGCCATTTGGTGAGATGTCATGAATCAGTTTAACTTTGCAATTCAGCTCAATATGCCATTTTTTTATTACTTTACACGATATTTTCTTGACATTTTAGCCAGTCTATTGAGGATAATATTCAACTCCAATTGCATTATGAATTTTTTTAGGGTTACTTTTGTGAAACTTGACAGGCAAGAACAATGGGTCACAACGGTATAAACACAATTGCGGAAGCAAAACCTTCGTTTGACAGCACTTACCCAAACCCGTATGAACCTATGAGGATGCAAACAAATAGGGAAAAATAAAAACAACTCTAATCGCCCTAACATCCAAATCAGCCCCAAAAACAGCAGATAAAAAATGTAATACAAACACACAGCAAGAACACAAAACTTA
The DNA here is from genome assembly GCA_026074375.1 of Tanacetum coccineum. Taxonomy (NCBI): domain Eukaryota; kingdom Viridiplantae; phylum Streptophyta; class Magnoliopsida; order Asterales; family Asteraceae; genus Tanacetum; species Tanacetum coccineum. Next base: position 143,000 of record BQNB010001030.1, read on the forward strand.
TAGCGTGGAAAACCCCAAACGTTACAAACCACGGAACACCTATTGCCGCTTAAATTCACTATCAACAGTGGATAGGTACACAAGGTCTTCTCTAGATAACACTAGAGGTATACAACAAACATCATAATCTTGGAATCAAGCATCAAGATATATGGCAACAATCAAAGAACAAGAAAGGAAGAATATCACCAAATAAGATGCAATCTGCCCACGTATGAAAATGGACTTCCAGGCCTCAAAATCAAAATCCCCACGTTTAGAACCTTCCTCTCGATGTCAGGAAGCTACAGTCCGAAAATCATGACGATCCGACGGTGCAATCTCTGGTGATCGGAAAAAAACTAGGGATGGGTTTAGGTGATATCTTACTCTGAAAATCTCTTTCTTTTTTGTTATTTTTTTCTCCTCACAACTCTTCACACATCTTACTGCTAACCACAATAATAAAAATCCTTAAATAGACCCAAGAAGGGCCTCAGTGTGTTGGGCTATTAATCCTCATGGCTAAGAAAAAACACCTAACAAATCTCCCCCTTTTCTGCCAATGAGGATGAGTTCGCCATCCTGGCGATCGAGCAACACACCTTTAACTTTTCTCTTGCTACAGACTTTGTCAACATATCGAAGGCATTATCATCTTTACGAACTTTATTAAGTTCAAACATACCATCTTCAATGGCATCTCTCATCCAATGACAACGGATATCAATATGTTTTGTTCTTTTATGAAACATCAAATTCATAGCAAGGTGAATAACAGTTTGATTGTCACAAAGAACCGCATAACGTTGTTGCTTGAAACCAAGTTCTTGCAAAAACCTTTTCAACCATAATAGTTCTTTGCAGGCTTCCGTTGCTGACATATACTCAGCCTCTGTTGTAGACAATGCCACACACTTTTGCAATCTAGAATGCCATGAAACTGCTCCCCCTGCAAAGGTCATCAAATATCCAGAAGTGGATTTTATGTTTTCCTTATTTCCAGCCATATATGAGTTTGTGAAACCAACAAGCATGGGTTTCCCATTTCCAAATGTGATACCCAATTTGGAAGTACCTCGCAGATATCTAAATATCCATTTAACAGCTTCCTAATGCTTCTTACCAGGATTGGACAGGAATCGACTGACAACACCAACTGCATAAGCTAAATCTGGCCTTGTACACACCATAGCATACATCAAGCTACCAACCGCTGATGCATATAGAACTCTATCTATCTTTTCAATATTCTTCTTGGAAGATGGGCAATCTTTATCAGTTAGCTTAAAGTTGGTAGTAAGAGGGGAACTAACCACTTTAGCTTTATCCATGTTGAACCTGCATAGCACCTTCTCAATATATTGCTCTTGTGATATATGCAACTTCTTAGCACCTATATCACAGAAAATCCGAATGCCAATGATCTGTTTTACTGGCCCCAAGTCTTTTACAGAAAAAGACTTGCTCAAATCTCGCTTCAATCAGCATATCATCAACATATAGCAACAAGATGATAAAGTCATCATCACCAAACTTCTAAAAGAAAACGTAGTGATCTGAAGAAGTCTTTTGGTAGCCTTGCTTCCCTATGACTGACTCAAATTTCTTGTACCACTGTCTCGGTGCTTGCTTCAACCCGTACAAACTTTTTTGAAGTCTACACACTTAGCCTTCCTTCCCCTTAACCCAAAAACCTTCAGGTTGCTCCATGTAGATTTCTTTATCCAGATTACCATGAAGAAAAGCTGTCTTGACATCCATTTACTCCACCTCAAGATCGAGGCTAGCCGCCAAACCAAGAACAACTCAAATTGATCTCATCTTCACAACTGGAGAGAAAATCTCATCAAAATCAATACCTCTTTTCTGACTGAAATCTTTAACCACCAATCTGGCCTTGTACCTCTGTCTAGAAGTATGTTCTTTAGTCTTCAATTTGTAAACCCATTTGTTTTTCAAAGCTCTCTTGCCCTTAGGTAGCTTCACTAACTCAAAGGTGTTGTTGTCATGCAATGAATTCATCTCATCTCACAAGGCTTTAAACCATTCTTTTTTGTGTTCATCTTCCATAGCTTATGTATAACACTCAGGCTCTTCCCCATCAGTAAGTAAAACATACTCATGTACAGAATAGCATGTGGAAGGATGATGATCTCTAGTAGACCGCATAAGCGAAAGGAATGGTGGCATATCATGTACTGGTAACTCAAGATGAACATCTTCATCTAAGTTTGGTTGCTCTTGAGCATCAACATCATCAGCACCCTATTCTTCATCATTCTGAATATCATCTCCAAACTGTGAGTCAAAATGTTTAGGAGGAACTAGATCCAAGTCAATAAGATCATCGTTATGTTAAGGAATTGTCTCCCTCTCAGCATTCTCAACATCTTTCAAAGTTAGATCTTCCTTAAACACTACATCTCGGCTACGAACGAGTTTCTTTTGAACTGGATCATACAACCTGTACCCAAATTCATCTTGACCATACCTGAGGAACACACTTGGCTTACCCTTCACATCAAACTTTGATCTTTCATCTTTGGGAATATGCACAGATGCCTTGCATCCAAAAACTGGTAAATGACAGTATGAAACATCTTTGCCGCTCCAAACCCTGTCAGGAACATCAAAACGCAAAGGAACACAAGGGGTTAGATTAATAACATGTACCGCCGTATTGAAAGCCTCACCCCAAAAAGAAGCAGGCAACCTTGCATGTGAAAGCAAGAATCTGACTCTCTCAACCAAAGTTCTATTCATCTACTCTGCTAAGCCATTTAGTTGCGGTGTCTTTGGTGGAGTCTTTTGATGTTGAATTCCATGCTCTCTACAATAAGCATCAAAGGAGCCAATGTATTCACCTCCATTGTCAGTTTGAATACATTTAAGTTTTTTCCCTGTCTGCCTCTCAACTAAAGCATGAAACTGCTTAAACACATCCAATACTTGATCTTTAGTCTTCAAGGTATATACCCATACCTTTCTTGAGTGATCATCGGTGAAAGTGACAAAATATGAACACCCACTAAGTGTTTTAGTCTTCATGGGACCACAAACATCGGAATGTACCAAATCAAGCATGTTCTCCAGTCTGAAAGGAGAACGATTCTTAAAAGCAAGTCTAGTTTCCTTTCCTGCCAAATAGTGAGAACACTTTTTCAAGTCGATATCATGCACACTAGATAACACATTCTTCTTAGAAAGAATAGACATCCCCTTTTCACTTATGTGACCAAGTCTCTTATGCCATAACTCGGTCATATCATCATTGTCTACAACATTGACAATGCTCTTGGATATCTTCGGATGAGTCATGTATAACTTGGATTCCCTTTTTCCTCTTGCCACAATCAAGGATCCGAGTGTTACTTTCCACAAACCATTACCAGAACTGTTGTGGTAACCATCTTCATCAAGAAGACCTGTTGAGATAATATTGAGTCTCATATCTGGGACATGTTTTACATTATGCAAAACCAATTCCATCCCCGTGTCAAACTTCAAGCAAATATCTCCAATACTAGCAATCCTTGATAGCCCAGTATTACCTATCCTAACAACACCGAAGTCACCTGGTGTGTAAGATGAATAATAATCTTTTTGTGTTGCAACATGGCACGTAGCACCACTGTCAAGAATCCAACTCGAATCATCATTAGCAAGGTTGACCATATCATAATCATAACAAACAAAGAACTCATCTGTGGTGGTATTTACTTCAGTATTGTCATCACCATCATCATCTTTCTTGTGTTTGTTCTTCTGGTTGTTGTAGTTTTTCTTCTTGTTCTCTTTTTTCAACTGTCTGCAAAACTTCATCGTGTGCCCCTTTTTATGACAATGATAACATTCAACATCAGCAAATTTTCCTTTGCTGGAACTACTATGACGATTACCTTTGTTACTCGGGCCTCTGCTTTGACTTCTCCCTCGCCTTTCTGTGACTAAGACATCTGATTATGAAGAAGAACCTGTGACTTTCTTCTCGTTTCTTCATTCAGAATACTACCTTTAGCTAATTCCATGGTGATAACACCATCTGGTGCAGAGTTGGACAAAGATGTCCTAATAGTCTCCTAAGTATCCGGTAAAGTACCAAGAAGCCACAAGCCTTGAATCTCATCTTCGAACTTGATACCCATACCTGCAAGCTGATTTATAATACCCTGAAACACATTTAAGTGATCGGTAACAGGGGACCCATCAGTATACTTTAATCTCATCATTTGCTTGATTAAGAACAACTTGTTATTTCTTCTAGTTTTTCGAGCATATAACTGTTCAAGTTTGTTCCAAAGAGTATGAGCATGTGTCTCCTCACAAATATGGTTCAAAACATTATCATCAACCCATTGCCTAATATACCCACAAACCTGTCTATATTGCAAAATATTCCATTTCTGTATCAATTGTTCTTAGGTTTCTCAGTGTAAAATACAGGCAAGTAAGTAGTACTTAACAAAAAGGGGAGATCCTTCATTTTTTTTTTCCTTTCCAAACATGATAATTAAACCAAGTCAAACTAACCATCCCACCTGTATTAGCTTCCATTCATTTAAATAGGTTAAGCCCCCCAAACCAAGAACCCAATCTCTGATATAAATTTTAACAGGTAAGAACAATGGGTCACAACGGTATAAACACAATTGGGAAGCAAAACCTTCGTTTGACAGCACTTACCCAAACCCGTATGAACCTATGAGGATGCAAACAAATAGGGAAAAATAAAAACAACTCTAATCAGCCCCTGACAGTCTCAAATCAGCCCCAAAACAATAGATAAAAAATGTAATCAAACACACAGCAAGAACACCAAACTTTTAGCGTGGAAAACCTCAAAACGGGTAAAAATCACGGGACATCTAGTGCCGCTTAAATTCACTATCAACGAGGAGAGGTACACAAGGTCTTCTCTAGATAACACTAGAGGTATACAACAAACATCATAATCTTGGAATCAAGCAATCAAGATATTGGAACAATCAACGAACAAGAAATGAAGAATATCACCAAATAATGCAATCTGCCATATGAAATGAAACGGACTTCCAGGCCTCAAAATCAAAATCCCAACGGTCAGAACCTTTCTCTCGATGTCAGGAAGCTACAGTCCGAAAATCGTGATGATTCAACGGTGCAATCTCCGGTGATCGGAAAAACACTGCAGATGGGTTTGGGTGATATCTTACTTTGAAAATCTCTTTCTTTTATGTTATTTTCTTCTCCTCACAACTCTTCACACATCTTACTGCTAACCACAATAATAAGGGTCCTTAAATAGACCCAAGATGGGCCTCAATGTGTTGGGCTATTAATCCTCATGGGCTAAGAAAAAATACCCAACAAAACTTCCCACGTGGAGTAAAGAGAAAAAAAATTACGTGCTTATATATAATGGTTAATACGGTTTGAATAAATTGAGATCATTATTATGTTGTTGGTTTTACATTGTGGATATTGTTTAGGAAAAAAAGAAACAATTTTCCTTGGTGAAACCATCAACTTATATAACATCTAAATTTTTTGTAGTCTATCTTTTATATGCAATATTAACATAGTAGTTATAAAAATAATACTTTTATGTGACATTAATAACCTTGTTTGAGTTTGACATCAAATGTTTAATAGCTTCATAATAAAGCGGCCCGGATCGATATAAATTATTAGGGCTTAGCGAGGTTCAAAAAGCGGTTCGGATCGATAAAATCCGGACCGGACCAAGAATCGATTTGGTTTAAAACACTGGACCGAGAACCGGACATAAATGTTCGGGTCATTCCGGTCCAATCCAGTTCGTAAGTCCGATAAGATTCAATAAAGCGTAATGGTCGGTTTTGTCTAAGCCTAAACCCGACCGGACCGGAAGGGACCGAAAGGCAAAAGAAAGATCTGTTGGGAAACCTGCATACTTTTAATAGCGTAAATCTAATAACATTAACAAGTAAATAAATCGAAAGAATGAACAGATA
>BQNB010001031.1:0-60389 GCA_026074375.1 Tanacetum coccineum
TTGGGTAATGGGTTTGGTACTTTGTTTTGGGAGGATGTGTGGCGAGGAGAAACAAACCTTAAATCTCTTTATCCTAGATTATTTGCCTTGGAGTCAAGTAAATCCATTACAGTCGCATCTAAGTTGTCTCAAGATAGTCTATGGTCCTCTTTTCGTAGAGTTGTTAGAGGAGGTGTCGAACAAGCTCAACTTTCCCAGCTGATCACGAACTTGGAAGGCGTTACGCTTGGTGACATGAGGGACAGGTGGGTTTGGTCTATGGATGGCACAGGTGAGTTTTCCGTTGCTTCTGTTAGAAAGGTGATCGATGATCGTTTGTTACCAGATATTTCGTCTAAAACTAAATGGGTCAATATGGTTCCCATTAAAATTAACATTCATGCATGGAAAGTTAGATTAGACGGTCTTCCCACGAGATTGAACCTCTCTAAACGCGGAATGGATATTGAGTCTATCTCATGTCCTTTATGTGATAATGCGGTGGAATCATCGAGCCATATCTTCTTTGCTTGCCACATAGCTAGAGAGTTGTTTCGAAAGATCACTCGGTGGTGGGATATTAATTTTTTGGAGGTTTCCTCGCACGAGGAGTGGACGGATTGGCTTTCAAATCTTCGTCTTCTTTCTAAGCACAAAAAGCTTCTCGAAGGAGTTTGCTACGTTATGTGGTGGCATATTTGGAATTTTCGCAACAAGAGTGTTTTTGGTGCATCTATTCCTTAGGCTGCTATTTTCGAGGATATTGTGGCTTCTTCTTTTCGTTGGTGTAAACATAGATGTAAGGCTTCTTTTAGTTGGTTAGATTGACTTAAAAACCCTATTCTTATTACCCTGTAATTTCTAGCTTCTTGCTAGTTTCTTTTATAAAATTCCGCCGTTCAAAAAAAAATTAAAAAGGATTTAATCATTCTCAATAGATTCATATTCGTAAACAATATGTGAAAAAGAACTACAACAAGGCTGAAAAAGTTTCAAGTGAATAGCATATATGGTTCTTGATTGTGTTGCATCTATGTCAAAACTCAAAAGTGACAAATTTTATAAATTCACACGTTTTATAAATATATTGTACTTATTAGTCATAAATCTTCATGAACCATCAAAATTGAGTATAAGCTACCTGGCTATCCAGTGGTGGCTCAAAGGTAAAGCAACTAAAGCTAGGGCTTTAGGCCCCCAATTTTCGAAGGCCTCTAATTTTCAAGACCTTGTATATACATAGCGAGTTAGTCACGTGTTTTTTTTGTCCGTTATATTTAGAGATCCTTACTACGTTAGTCCTCAAATTAGCTGAAAATTTTCAAATAATCAAAAGTTTTAGCCCTCTTAAGCCTAATATATCAAGGCGCACAAATAAAAGTTGTTTTATAAGCGTTGAATAACGTTTGTTTGTACCTAAAGAAAAACATGATTTAAAGACTCTAGCTAAAATGAATTAGGCGATTTTGAGTTTCTGTTACTAATAGTTATATGGTATCATGTGTTGTTTGCAATAAATTCCATTAACAAAAAATTACATTCAAAACACAATTGTATTAGTGACGCTATTAAACAATTAGAAGGTCTTGCGCTATTCTTTAAAAGATATAGAGATAATGAATTTTTTTTTGGTAAAGGGTTACCCCGGTAAAGTATATTAAAACCAAAAAAAGTTAAGAACAAATGGAATGTGGCTGAAGTATCACATTAGCCAAAAGTTCAATATAGACCCAACATTTGTCATAGACCCAATGAACCAATCATAGCCACTCATTTTTTTCATCAAAAATAAAAAAACCCACTTTCCACCTCTTTTTTAAAAATTAAATATCTCACACACCGTTAATCGTTACGCAAAACAAAACATACCATCGCGCGAGGATTAAATTATTCTTTTTATAGAAGGGCGAACACTATGTACTTTCGTACGAACTTTTTTTTATGATTTTATGAAGTATAACGGATTTTATAAAATCATATATGATTTATGAAATCATATATGAATTTTATGAAATCATATATGATTCGTTGGCGAATTCATATATGATCGTATACCGAATCATATATGATTTTCGCAATTCGTGACTGAAACAAAATTGAAAAAAGTTTGTCGGAATCACAAATCATATATGATTTTATGAAATCATATATGATCCGTTGATTATCATTCATCAAGAAGGAACAAAAAGGGTGATACATAGCTTTGTTTCCGGTTCGATCGAAAGGAGAAGATAATAACAAATTCACCAATGATAGGCATTTTCAATCTATTTCGGTTCTGGCTATTATGTTCGTTAAATAACGATGGCAATTGGCACAGGTCACCGATCCTAATAATTATTCAGAAAGCCAAAAGGGAACGATCCTCCTCGATATAATTGTCGTCAAGAGCAACGTAACACAGTTTTTCCCAACAAATTGCCCATCCTATTTTCGTGAGGAAACATAAGTAGTTTTCATCAATCTTTGTTTCTTATATCCCATGGAATGCGTCGGGTCAGATCTTTGGGATATTTGTAACCAAGGGGTGTGGGTGATCATTTTTACATAGCTGCAAAGAGATAGGGGGGATCCAAATCGGGTCACTCTATTTGGTTTTGTAGTTTTTATAAACGTTAATGATATCAATCAGTTAGATTTTTATTTTTTTTTTACCCAATACCCCCCCCCACTTTCAATTAAGAACGGCATGTGATGGTGGTTTTCATTTATTTGCGATGTGGCGAAGTATGGTCGAACTTATAATGGACCTGTAGAACGTTCTGGGGACGGCAAACCCAGTGTAGGTTCGAACTCTCAATCTGTTAGTATCAACGAAAATGTTTTTCAGTCTTTTAACTCGTATGCTAAAGCGGTACTGGGCAAAACAAATAGTGGACAATGTCTGGCAAATACGGAACTAAGTATTGCTGAGCAGAAATCTGTGGGCGGTGGTCGGATTGTAACAAGGTATATAAGGAAGCGGGTAATGAAGCGGTGATGTCTATCTCGGTAGACGATTGTATTGATTTGGATGGTAAGGAGCGTAGTATTCTTGCTAAAGTTAAAGATTTAAGTGTCATTTCAGAGCTTCTAAAACATATGTCTTCTGAGGATTTCTGATGTTGGTTTAGATATGTTGGGGGGACGTTGGTTGGTTGGGAATTCGATCTCTATGGATCAGTGGAATGAGTCAAGACTTCAAAGGTGTTTTAAAAGAGATATGTTTTGGGTTCAAGAGGTTTCTCACGATTTTATTCCAGATGAAGATGTGTTTGGGATAGACCTGGTGGTTGCCATTGGCAGCATGGGCTCAGAGGTTTATAAGAAGTTTGGTGGGCGGTGGGAAGCAACGTGTTTACGGATATGGTAAGTGATGGGACCAATGTTCATGGAAGGTTTGTGTCCTTCAGAGTCTTTACATCGTGTGATAGTGTCCTTTATATTTTCATATCGTATCCGGCTTATCGTATTATCGCTACTGAGTATTGCCATATTGGGCGCCCAATATTGAAATCGATGGAGGTCAATTCGTGTCTAATCTCTGGAAAGGAAGAATGCAGGTAGGGTCTTAGTTTGGATGAAAGTTGGAAAATGAGGAGCATTGGGATGTCGATAGTTGTGTTCAGATTCCCCTAAGAATTTTAACAATGATTCGGTGGTCGCCTTCTTAGGGTTTTGCGCGAGGGTGGATGTTCGTGGGGTGGAAAGTGATCTTGGTGGACTACCTTTCTAAAGAAGGCGAAGATTCGTGATGATTCGGTCTTGTATAATGATGGGTGTATTAAGGATTGCATGGAAAAGAATTTGGAAGATGATGCTGGTGAGATTCTTGGAGTTCATTCTCAGGGTGATTGTGGTAATGTTACCACTGATGATAATGAGGATGTTACGCCAGTTATTTTCTGATAAAAGATCCAATTCGGCCTCATCTACCCCCGGGTATGATTTAAATATTGCTGCTGAGTCTGGTTCTTGGTGGATTGATTATATTGGTCCTCTAACTAGTGACGAGATAGATTCTGATAAACGATGGAGCTATAGAGACCCCAATGGAAATATACACGGGTTGTTCTCTCTCGCGCAACTACGTTCGTGGAAAGATTATTTTCCTAGCGATCTTCAGATTTGGAGTTATTATGAGACAACGTAAAGAAGTATTCTTCTTCATACATGCCTTATCGAGTTAATCTAAGGATGCCGGTTAGATCGCTTTTTGGTATGATGCCTCGGGTGTTCGGTTTCGTTCATGGGAGTTAATTCAGTTGGCGCCATGGTGGGATACTTCTTATTCTAATAGCCTTTGGTTGTTTTGCGAGTTCGTTTCGTTAGTATTTTTCTGTTCCTTTTCGTTCTTTGTTTGTTGGATCGTTTTTGCGTGTATATCGTCTGCTAGTTTCTTTCTAGCATTTTTTAATAAAATTCCATTTGCCGTTCAAAAAAAAATAAAATATATATATGATCCGTTATACGAATCATATATGATTCGTTATACGAATCATATATGATTCGTTATACGAATCATATATGATTTTCGCAATTCGTGACTGAAAAAAAAATCGAAAAAAAGTTTCTCGAAAGTATATCGTGTCACCCGTCTACTGAAAGATAAAAAAATACTCGTCGCGATGGTGTATTTTTTGTCGTGTGACGATTTACCGTTTGTAAGATATTTTATTTAAAAAAAAGGTGAAAAATGGGTTTTTTTATTTTTGATAAAAAAAATGAGTGGCTAGGATTGGTTCATTGGGTCTATGACAAATGTTGGGTCTATATTGATCTTAACTCTATCACATTAACCTCAAGCTAAACAGCTTGATAAACACCTAAAACTAGAGCTTATGACATGTCATAAACTCTTACAACTCTAGAAACAACTAATTGCAACTAGAACACATAACACAACTAAACAAGCTAACCAGCAGCAGCCGTGAAAGATGAACTTCCACCAGCTTTTGTGTTTTGAATTAAGTTAGCCGATTCATCATACACATTTTCCACATCTTCTTCATCTTCTTCTTCTTCATTTAAGGCAGAAAAAGAATTAGACATGGAGAGATTATCTTTCTTAGATGAATTACCAGTCGTCTTCAACATAGGTGTCGATTGAGATGTATAACCCACATAAGTAGTTCCCTTCATTGGTGCACTTGTAGTCGCTTTAGGCTCATATCTAACATTATGTTTAACCGAAGGACCAGTAAACTGACCGCCATTAGTAGACTTGGACTTACCTTTCCTCTTCTTCTTTTTACCCACCATTTGGAAACCATCATTAGTCTTCTCAGCATTAGGGGTAACAACATTAGAAGTAGCAACAATAGGAGGACTCACCACTTTTTTAGGGCAATAGTCATGAACATGACCACTAAAATCTTAACATGTATCACTTATGGGCGGCTCCATTCATACTTAACACGATGGTTTTTTGGTAAAATCATCCATCAGCAGAGATGGTATACAATAGTAAACATCATCCACGAGATCAGCCTCTGAATTTACCTTAATTAAGCACCGAGCCAAAACTATTCTACCCCGAAATCATTACACATGGAGTTGTGATGAATCAAGCATAAAAGGCTTTTCCAATGAACGTAGCAATTAGACTAATACCATCCTCTTCAAAAACTTGAATAGGAACATCATGCAATTTAACCCATATCAGAATACGAGTCAATTCTTCTTTGAGCAATCTAGTATCCATCGACCATTTCTTGAGAATGATCGGAGATTTACGAATCAACCAAGGACCACCCTCCAGAACAGCCTCTAAACCAGCCCGTGAATTAAATTTAAGAAAAGAAGCCTTTGGAAATTCATTCATAATCCTTTTCAGCCCTATTTTTCCTAGTTGTTCCTAGCATAATATTCAACAACCGGAAACGCCATTCTTTTTCCAATAAAGTAGCCATATAGAGTGTGTTCAAAGCGAGTACTAACCTTTTCAACAACTTTACGAGGAATAGAGATGTTAACACCATCAAATACGGAAGGAGCCACCAAGGTACGAAAGTTGGATTAATATTGGTTGATCCTTTGCACTGTTACCACCGCATCTCCCAGCATAGATGTTGACTTATTGATGTCCAAAGACTGTAAAACGATAGGGTCTCTAGGTATTGATGAGATTCATCTACATTAAGATAATTGAATCATCGGGCATACGAAACCTTACAAGGGATAACATCAACATTATTACGATCAACCTTAATTGAATTACATATAAAACCTAATGCTTCCAAGGTTTTCATACGATCTTCATTAGTCAACTCAGATAATAACTCATCATGTTTACCAGCATCAATATTATTAATTAAACTTTTGCATGTCACCCAAAGTAGTTAATGGAGCTCAAAGGGACAGCAACATCAATACTATACAGTTATCGGGGCACGTTTATAATAGAAGACGAGAAACCAAAGGAGAGAGATACTTCACCTTTGGACTACTTCTAAGCTGCATACCAACCCTAGCAGCACATTCTAAATGGTAGTAACCTCTTATCACTTGTATTCGACATTCTTGACTGCAACAAGCAAAACGAAACCTAAAAAACCCTAAACAAAGAAAACTAAAAGATCAAAACAGCAGCTATGAGATCCATGTCTATCTCATACGAAAAACCTTTGACGGAATGCAAATTATTTTAAATACACGTACGGACTATATGACTTCCATAATGAAACGTCGGATAAGATTAATAAAGATCCTTAAAGAACCGAAATAAAACATCAAAACCATAAATGAGAGATGACCCTAAATCTTTAGAGAAACATCAATCAAATAAGAAACTTGTTAAATCATTATAATCATAAGATTAACAGAATAAACAAGAGTATTATATGATATTCGGATCAAGAAAGAAGAAGATTATGCGATCAGAATTGATGGATTAGTCGATAATGAATTTAAGGATGCCTTAGTTTTCACCAAATAATTTGCTAAAGATATTTTACCGGGGATGTTCCCCTTTACCCAAAAAAATAATTTGCTAAAGAAATAAGTGTAGAACTTAAATTTGAAGAAAAACGTAGCATAATTATGATAACGTTGACAATGAAATCATAAAAACCCCCAAAAGGATATTTATAGCACATTATTTCATATACGGCTACTTCAGTATTATCTATATTATAAATCTAAATAATTTCCCTATAGTTATCTAAAATTTTCGATCCAGTGATAATTTCCACTCTCGATTTTTTTTTAAAAAAACCTCGTTTTTAAGCTTCGCTTTAGGCCTCCTTAAAAGTTAAGCCGCCTTGTGGCTACCTTTCAAATTATGATGATTGCATAATTATTTTTGTTTTTGAAGATTGAAGATGGATGTATAACATTGTTTGACTAACACATCATGGTGGCAGGCACTGGGGGGGGGGGGGGGGGGGGGGGGGGGGGGGGGGGGGGGCGGGTGAGGTGGGGGGGGGGGGAGAAACATACAGTATTGAATGTTTAAAATACTCCTAACTATGTACGCACTCTCATCTTAAGACAATAATACATATCCTCTAATTTTTATAAATAATTTAATTGGATTTATAAATTATACACAACGTATTAACGAATGATTACGGATAAAAATAAGGGCGGGGCTATGATGAGACAAGTTTGAAGGTATGTTACATGAAAGCCGTTATATTTTAAGCTTGAAGGTAAAATATCCACTGCAAAAAAAAATTGAATTCTCCACGGTTTTTTTTCTGCGATATAGTTAACCGTGGACATTTTTTTTGTCACATTTATATGTGTCACAAATCTTTAAAAAAATAATCCACACATATAAGTGTGTACAATTACAACAAAGCTACACTTAAAAGTGAATAATTGTTTTTATTAAAACACCATATTTATTAGTGTAGACAAGTTGATACTTTTCCACACTTTTAGGTGTGAAATATTTAACAATGTTTACATGTTTTGTAATTTTGCTACACTTTTAGGTGTGGACATTCAAAGAATGTTTCCACACTTTTAACTATAATCATTTTGATAATATTTCCACACTTATATGTGTAGGAAAATTTGTCACACCCATTATTACCGCATATAACAAAGTGTAGCCATTATAATTTTACACATTTTTAAGCGTGAACATTTAACTTTAAAAATGTGGATAATTCAACTAATTTTTTGTAGTGATTGTATAATTATGATAAACTTTCATTCCACGAATAAGAACCTAACCAAGATAAAAAAATAACTAGGCGCATAAAAAGAATTAACTGTAAACCGAAAATACATTTTTAAAGATCAAGTGCATTTAAAATGCATTTAAGAAAAATCGATGTTTTTTACATCGAAAAAATCAATGAGTGTTCTGAACTCCACGAAAACCCCCTTGGTTCTGTCCATGTCCACGAAAGTTAAACATTTCAAATTAAACTAGATTTAAAACACAAATATTGTTACATATAAAAAAAATATGTGTACATACAATTTTTCGAATGGCAATGCGTAATTTATATAATGATTTATATTCATATTTTTATTTATATTCATATCCGTTAGTAACCAATTTCACTAAAACCCTAATCGCCGTTCTTTTCATCTTTTTTGGACCTGAGTTTTTTTGCCGAATTCTCGTGGGGAGGGGGATTCAATTATGGAGAAACAATCATAGACCATTGATTCTAACGGCTGGACTTGGATCTTTCTCAACAACAATAACCCTAATTCAAAACCCATCGGTATCTCGTACCAAAATGACCTGGAAAAAGTGACGACCTCATTCTTTAAATCCACGTGGGTAAACTTCAACTTTAATTACGCGTATAGCATGGATAGTGGTAGATCAAGTGGCTTGATCTCCATGTGGGATCCACACACTTTTGTAAAGGTAGCTATTTGGTGTGATGAGTCTTTCATTATCGTGAAAGAGCACTTGAATGCTGTACGAAATGAAGATGAATGGTTCGATTCAATTTTTTCTCATGTTGAAGCTGATCATTTTAACTCCTTTATTAATTCTTCAAGTTTAATTGACCTCCCCATTGGAGGTCATTTACACACATGGATGAATAAACCAGGCACTAAACTAAGTAATTTTAATCATTTCCTTATCTTTGAAGACGTGTTGGAAGCTCTCCCAGATATCCATATAACCGCTCTTGATCGTTTGTGGTCAGATCATAATCCTATTCTTCTTTATGTTAATAAATCAGACTTTGGACCGACTCCTTTCAAGAATTACATTCTGTGGCTTCTTCATGATAGTTTTGATGATCTTATTAAGACTAAGAAGTAAAAAATGAAAGGTAATAATACCGGCGAAATTCTTAGAGTTCATGAAAAGTGTCAGCATCTTAAAACCAAAATCAAACAATGGCTTGTAAACGATAAAACTACTAAACGTACACAAAAGTAGAAAGCTTTCACATGAGTTATGTCTATTGGAAAGAAGTTAAAAGATGGAATTGCGGCAACACATGACTGTGACATGCGCATTAAGCTCCTCCAAGAAATAGATAAATTCAAATTTTATTCCCTTAATTAATTCAAAAGGCTCATATCAAGTAGGATATTGAAGGTGACGAGAATTCAAATTTTTTTCATGGTATGATAAATCAAAAAGGATATCACAAGCTATTATGGGTATTATTCATGAAGGTGTTTGTATTACGGATCCAACTCAGATTAAGGATCTATTCCTTAATTTCTTCAAAAAAAATTCAAGCACATAAGTCGCAAGTGGTTTTTATTCCATTTACTAATTCTACATGTCTTGGTCCTTGATGTGTCGTTGTGTGTAGGTATTTTATGTATCAACTTTTACTATTTATATTTTGCTGACTTTACCTAAAAACAACACTAATAGGCTATACACCCGATCAGTTGTAGCTTCGTTGGTAAGTAGGGTGTCAATCACTAAGAGCAAGAACGTTAATACTTAATTATTGATATTTTAGTTGTCTAAGTTAATCCTAAGTTATTCTAAGTTAAATCTAAGTTAAAACTAAACTAATGATAAAGGGGGTTTTTAGCCTGAGAGACTAGCACAAGTTTAGGTTATCTAACCTAGGGTTTTGATGACAAGTAAAGCAATAAACACACGCAAGAAGATAAACAAACGATAGAGAAGCAATCAAGCACTAATGTAAGGAAAACATATCAGCCATGAATAATCGGATAAAACGCAGGTTATTGTCTAAGGTGCAATGATTGTATTACTATGTTGGTGGTATATCATTCGCAAGGTTTAGGCGGGACTTCTTCCTAAACTTTATTCAATTAATCCTGTCACAATTAATGAATGTCTCATAAGCATACATCAGTTAATTATAATCTATCTTAGGAATCCAATACCGGTGAATATCAAACCCTAGCTCATCAAGACTTTACCCATTTATGTTCAATCAAATTATATATGTTGGTAGTCAGCGGTCGGTAGTGCTCCAAGCAAGGTCGTAGGGTAAATTTGTAAATCCTAAGTCACCGCTTAGCTATACCAGCCTTTATAACCGAGGGAGATACTAGCGAGTTAAATTTGGGATCCTATGATTCCAGAGTCACATATAACCTATATGTAGTTCTATCCCAGACTCTACCCTACTTGGTCCATAGAACTAGATCCAGTTGAATGATAAATTAAACGCATAATCAAACATAAAAAAGTTTCATGCGATAAACATAATTAACACGCATCAAGCAATAAACAATCTAGATTAACAAACCAAACATTAAATATTCATAAACATGGCTAATACCTAAAGGTATCAGCCGATAGTCATTGTAAAATTACACACGATTTCATATATGAACGATTAAAGTAAAGAAATGTTAACCGAACGCGTATTAGTTTGTGCGAATATTACAAGAGTTTTCCTATGATCTTTAGGCTCTTTATTGACCTTCTATGCTCCTCTATACGTCTGCTAGTCAACTTGGTGGTTTAGGGCTTCACTTGCATACTAAAACTTGTTTTATGGTTCGATATTTATATAGTCTGGAATTAGGTCGATACGCCGTATTGGATGTAGTAAATACGACGTATTAGGGATTCTTGGAGTGGGTACCATGATACATATCTCCCAAAATCTTTCATAAACCGCTAGTAAATACGGCGTGTGAATCTTAATGGATTCGGCGTATTATTCTTCAGTTTTTGTGGTTTCTTGTAAAGTTCTGGCTCAAATACATTGTATCTTCCTTGATGGATACAACGTATAGGTAGTGAGAACAATAGATTCATGATTTCTTCGTTTAAGCTCTAAAATGTGCGACTTTTTGTTAAACTTCACCAATTGCTCGATATTTACCGCAAATAACAAATATAAGCAATTAAGTGCCAATTCATGCATAAAATAATATAGGATGAGCAATTTAGCTGGGATAAATGATGCTATAAAATAGTCGTTATTTGATGTTATCAGTCCTCTTGACCGTGATGCTTTGGAGAGGCATGTATTGTTAGATGAAATCAAGACCGCAGTCTGGGAATGTGGCAGTAATAAAGCCCACGGTCCCGATGCTTTCTCTTTTGGTTTTGTGAAGAAATATTAGAACCTTATTAAGATGGACGTTTTTGAATGTGTTAACTCGTTCTTTGTCTCGAGTTCGATGCCTTAGGGAGCTAATTCTTCTTTTTTTCACCCTTATTCTAAAGGTTAGAAATCCAATCTTTATTAAAGATTTCCGATCTTTTTCGCTTATTAGCATTCACTATAAGATTATTGCTTAAATTTTAGCTAATCGGCTTTCTAAATTCATTGACAAGATGTTAGTCATGAGCAGTCAGCATTTATGTCAGGTCGTTAAATCCTTGATGGTCCGATTATTCTTAGCGAAATCATTGATTGGTTCAAAAAAGGAAGAAAAAGTTATTAATCTTCAAAGTTGACTTCGAAAAAGCATTTAATTCGGTTAGTTAGAAGTACTTGGACTTTGTTCTTTTTAGCCTTGGTTTTGGCTCTAAATGGTGTTCATGGATTAGACCATGCTTACATTCATCCATAGCTTCAATATCGGTTGGTAGTCCTACTTCCGAATTTCTATTAAACGCGGGCTAAGGCAAAGAGACCTTCTTTCGCTTTTTCATTTCATTCTTGTCATGGAGGGTCTTCACGGTGCTCTTTCTAATGTGTTAAAAATATAATATTAACTTGGAAATTAAGTCCAGGGACTAATGTTGTCTTTTTAGAAGTTGTTTTGTAGTGTTTCAAGTTTTGAGCTGCTTTTGGACTTCTGGAAGAAGATGGAGGGCTTATTATGCCAAGATTGGAAAGTAGAGCCGCAATATAAAAGAAAAAAGTTTAGAGAGAGATTCATTATCTTTGTCCTCTTTTCTGTCAATCTATACGCTCCTCTCTCTCATATTGAAACCCTAGTTTGTTCTAGATCATCTTGATCTTATTGTTATTGTTTTCTGGTTTGTAATAGCACAATTATCAAGTTAGATAATTAGGTTGCACCTGTATAGCAGTGGTAACCTTTGGTTGTTGAGATTGGTTCATCTGTTGTTATTTGTTCTTGAATTGAGATTCAAGAACTTGTTTCTATAATATTCAGCTTTTGTAACATGGTATCAAAGCTAGGTTACAAGATCTAGCTCTGATTTAATTTTCAATAGAAAAATGCGTCACGAAGAATCGAAGGCAAACCTAATCCAATATAGGTGGATAAGTACTAACAAATACACTTTGTTATTTATAGGTCGGTTGCTCAGCATACTATCGTTGGGCTATCATAATTAAGAGGTAATGTAGTGACGTATATGAGGAGCTAGGACACTTTATCGTTAATCCAACAACTCGTTGATTTTTAAAAAAAAACCGTGGGGGTCACCCCGAAGTGGATAATATGATCTCCCTGGTATATACTTACTTTGAGTTAATCTAATACCACATATATTTTCCTATTATAGCTACATCACCATTTCTAATCGTTTTAGTGAAATCATATTTTATAAGGTAAAAATCGTTTATAACGTATCTTCTAGTATAATCTACTGGCGTAACTTTATCGCTTTTTATCTGTTTCTTACGTCCACGCCTTCGTATTAAGACGAGTTATCAAAATATAACATTTTCAAAATCTGAGTTTTTCTGATGAATAGTGATTTTTACTGTTCATAACAGTTATATATTTATTTTTATAGATTTAGTTATCGTAAATCTCATAAATGTCGTAACTTATTCGTTTTAACTCCGTTTTTAGCGATTTTTTCAAGCATGTCTTCGTATTTAAAAGTTTTATCGATTTATTGATGTTTTAAAAGTATAAGTTTTTGTGGTGAATAGTAACTTTTATAAAAATAGTTTTATAAAAGTATATATTTAACGTAAACTTGAAATCGTCGTATCTTTTTCGTTATAAATCGGTTTTTCGAGTTCTTTACATGCCCACGATCCTTGGGACATGTAGTATCTTATAAAATCATAAAATAGAGGTGTAAATTTTGAAATTCAAACAACCCCTAAATGGGTTTTTTCTCAAAATGTGTTTAAAAGTCGTTTTTATAACTTTTTAGCTTAACCACTTTGTTACAAGTCCATTACAACCCTTATTAACATATGTCTTACATACTTAGGGTTCCTAGTCCATGATTAGTCCACATGAGTCCATGATAACAATATTAACAAACCATTACATCATATGAAAACATAAACTTTCCATAAGTAACTTTTAACTACAAGTTTATACTTGTACATTTTTACACTTAACCAACATGTTACAATACTTATAATCCTATTATATCATGATATTACCAATCATATAACATATGAAAAAGTGTACAAAACAAAGATCACAAGTAAAAATCCCTTTTGTATGATTAAAAGTATCCTAATGGTGATTTTACTATATAGAACATATATACACATAAAAATAAAATATAAAAAGTTGATTATTACTTTCGTAAAAATAATATATTGCTTGCTTGACGTAAACTTTAATTCGTTTGGTGTCCGATTAAGTTAATTGTTGATTTTTAGTTTACGCGATTTAACTTTAACTATTAAAATTAAAAGTAAACGCGTACGAGCAAAAAAAATAATTAGTGAAATATATGACGTCGTAAATGACCTGCAAATTCAAAATGTTACAACTGTTGGTCCTACTATGGTTTGTGAGCATTATGGGTTTAATGGTCACACTATGATAGGTGCTTTAAGTTAATTGGGTATCCTAGTGACTTTGGAAAAAGGAACAATACATCTGAAAAAGTTAATATTGCTAGGGTTAACAATGTAACTACTGCTAGGCCAAAAGCAGTAGTTAGTGCTGCTGGGGGAAATAGGGAAAATACTGTTAAGTCCTCGGCATGCTGGATTTGAAAACCAACAGGAAATGTTATTGACCATACCTCCAAAGACAGTGGATCATACATGCTTAAAAGATTTGACTATGTTGATCTACAAGGCAGACTCAAGTCAGTAATGGCTTGGGTCCCTAAGAGAAACTAATTCTCTTATTTTAAGTGCAGGGTAATCCACAATATACTTTATTGGATCAAGGGATTTTTGATAGTGGATGCTCTAGGCACATGACTGGAAATAAATCCTTCCTTATAGATTATCAAGAAATTGATGGTGGATTTGTTGCATTTGGAGGAAGTCCTAAAGGAGATAAATTACTGAAAAAGGTAAAATTAGGACTCGTAAATTAGAATTTGAAGATGTATACTTTGTAAAGGAACTTAAGTTTAACCTTTTCTCTGTCTCACAAATGTGTGACAAGAAATAGTGTTCTTTTCACTAAGACGGAATGTCTTGTTCTGTCTCCTGACTTTAAGCTACTTGATGAAAGTTAAGTCTTGCTTTGAGTTCCCAAACATGACAACATATACAGTTTTGATATAAAGAATATTGTTCCTTCAGGAGGCCTTTTCCATTGAGTGAGCACACGTCTACTAGTCTTGGTGAGCTTGTGCATCTTGACCTTTGGGGGCCTTACAGGGTTGTTAGTAAGGAAGGTCATAGGTATTTTTTGACTATAGTTGATGACTTCACCAGGGCTGTTTGGGTCTATCTGTATTTTAACATACCAAAGAGAAGTGTATTCTTGATATGTATTTTTGTCTTTTCATTTGATTAAAAAACCAATTTTAACTAGTATTAAGGTTTTTTTAGAAGTGACTATGGGAATAAATTGGTTTATCTAAAAGTTTAATTTTTTTGTGAAAAACACACATGGCATTTATACTTCAAACATCTTGTTCTTACTCTCCTCAACAGAATGGTGTTTATGGACGAGGAAACATCGGCATCTGCTTTAATGTTGCCAGATCCTTATGTTTTCAGGGGAATTCACTTTTAATCTTGTGTGGTCAGAGGGTGTCGTACATGCTTGTTTATTTGATTAATTAGGTTCCCAGTTCAGTGCTGAAGGGGTGAAAATCTCTATCAATTTTTGTTTTTAATTATAAAAAAAACCATTTTAAAACAGTTTAATAGTTTTTTAGGTGTCTTTGTTTTGATACTATTCTTAATAATCATGATAGGTTTAGTAGTAAAGCTGAGAAATGTGTTTTCATTGGATAATCTTCTTTTAAGAAAGGGTATAAGTTGTTTAGTCTTGAAAGAAAACAATTTGTGTTTTCAAGAGATGTTTTTTTAGTTTTTTTGAAAATGTGTTGTTTCCTTTCTAGATAAATATAAGTTCTATGGTAAATGTTCAGTTCAGGACCTTGGATCATGTTAATTACTTTAATGAAATTGTTCCATGAGGGTTATCCTGAACACATCACTATGCATGATAAAAACACCAATTATGTTCAGGACAGAGTGAGGCAGCAACTCTTTTAAACTCAAACAGTCCCCAAACAATATGACCTCCAAATTTAAGGGCTGTTTTGAGGCACCCTCAAGGTCCAAATGGTTCAGCAATCGTGAGAATGAGATTGGTTGCAACTTTTGGTGATGAAAAATACTCTTATATGAGGTGGTGTGATGTTTGGAATCAAATAGTTTGGCAAAATGTGATTTTAGCAAACTTGGACATTATTTAATAAAATGTGTAGTATATATTTATATATATATATATACTATATATATACTTATATTAGCTTGTAGTTTGCATTCTCCTTGAAGAGAGATGTGCAACGGGCCTAAAGCAATGTGTCCAAAATGGAGTAAGTTAATATGAATGAGGTATACGTTTTTGTCTAAAAGTGGGACACGTGGGAAACACAAAAATATGAGAAATGGACTGTATCCCACATCGCCCAAAATGTCGGAAGTGGGAACGGTTGTGATTAGGGTTCTTTCATGTTTTCTGTAAATCTATTTTAGGAGAATGATTTAAACTTCTCAAATAAATTTGTACAGAATATTTTGTGTCATTAAAAGATATGCAAATCGTTTTTGTTAATAAAATATTTGCTTAATTTGGGCAGTTATTTATATTGGAAAACAAGACAACGTTTTCACTATAAATAGAGGCCCAATCTCATTCGTTTACATACAACTCAAAATAAAGTTCATAGCAAACAAGTTCCAGTTAATCCTTTCATCAGAATCATAACGGGGAATGGCTCTTCAGTGTTCATCTCAGGCAAGTTTGTTCAGGCGTCCCGGCTATACAACCATTTTGAAAACGTATTGTTACCTGGGGAGGAGCAACAGACGAAGATACTGTTTTAAATGGATAGAGTGTATAAACACGTGCCTCATTCTACGACCTTTTACTGCTTTTTTTATTTATCGTTTATAGTGTCTGTCTTCTGCTTCTGCCCCATTATGTCTGTTTTATTTTTTGTTAATTATTTATTAATTGTAATCGGATTTTATTTTAATAAAAGATAAGTGTTACATGGTGTTCGTACCTTATGTATACTCGTATAGAATATACACAAATCTTGTCGTTTCTAAACACAATCGGTTAGTAAACAGCATTAAAAAAACACTTTTATTAAATCTGAGACTTAGTTACTTATTATCAATAGATTTTATATCTTATAAACTAGTTTCTATCAAAAACCTAGTTGCAGTTTCCTTTGGGAATCATTTTAATTAAGTAGATTCTCGCTTTAATTTCTGTTTTGGAATTACAACGATTCTATAATGATTTTTAAAAGCCGTTGTTCAGACTCTGTTTATTTTGAAACCAAGATTGAGTTTTTCTTTTTTTGATTTATTGGAAAAACAATATTGTGCAGTTTTCTTTTTATCAAAATTATAGGTCACTAGGTAATCGAATAGGATTGAACTTCTTGGATATCAGTTATAATAGTTTATTTAATTTTTTGTGTTGATCTATGGATGTTGACAAACACAGTTGGACTATCACTGTAAATGCTATGTCGGTGCGCCCGGTTTTTCTATGCATGGTTTGCAAAATCATGACGCATTAGATTCAGTTGAAAACCAAGTGGCGGTTCTTTGAAACATATATCATATAACATAAGTTTCTATTTTGAATTAGATTATTGGAATGAAGTCATTGAACCATGTGGAGGTTTTCTTTGAAACATATTCATTAAAATGCTATTTTTTTATTTTATTAAGATAAGTGGTAACTTGTTCAATGAAATCCAAGGAGAGTTTATTTGAAACAAAATTTTGAGTAATTATTCAAGTTATAATTAATTATCAGATAAAATTTACATCAGTTTTTATCTAAATTTAGTGGACTTGTGTTTTTGCTGTTTGATTGTTTAGTTTATTTTTAAAACCGTCCCCCCTACACCCCTCTCCCACCCCGGGTCGAGTTTTAATTATTTTTCGAGTTATAATTCTTGAATTTTTGAGTTTATACAGTATATCTTTAGAAACCTTGGTTGAAGTTTATTCCTAGAAGAATTGATCTACTTAAACCTTGTTTGAGTGTCTTTAGAATGAAAGGATCTACTGAAGATCTTGATAGATTTATCAGTATAGAAATAGATCATGTTAAAATGATCTAGTTAAGATTCTTTTTAATGGAAATTAACAAACATCATTATTACATATGTGTTTTTGTATTAAAACATTATGTAATAGGTGAATTTTGTTTAATTGTTTCAATTTTAATCGAAAGATTTCTTTTAAAACAGTTTTGTATAACGGATCTTACAAAACATTAGTGTTTTAAACAAAAGACGAATTAAAATCATTTTGTTAAGAAACACTTGTGATTAAACATGTTGTTAATAGTACCAAAATTAGTTTCAAACTAATCATGGGATCTCATATTAACAAAATATTTGGAATGTCACGAGTGACATCTAAAGGATCTGCTCCTGAACTTGTTAAAAGGGAGACCGATACTCGAGTTAAGTGTAAGGTAGATGCTTTGAAGCATTCTAAAACCTTATGTGCCATAATTATGCGTTATATGGTCTGAATTACATGAAAACTAAGGTCATGAGGGAATTCGAACTTAGATAATGGTGGATTAGCACTTTGGTATCATGTATATGGTGATAAGAGTTTGATTAACTCTTTTAATGCAGTTAAGAATGGAGAGAACGATTTTTGGGCAACTCTCCAACTGCTAATATCAGGGGAAAAGGAGATGTGATTCACATCTGAAAAAGAGTCTAAGTTAACCAAAGCGTTGTACGTGCCGGAGATTCCGTAGGAATCTTATGTCCGGATGGTTGCTTAATGAATTTTGGCTTTCATCTTGTGTTTGAAACAAATAAAAATTGATTTAAAGAATAACATAATTTGATTCCATAGGGTTACGCCTTTAAAAAAGTTTAAGCTGAATGTATTTTCTAATGGTTATTTTAGCAAATTTTTTAGCAAAATGAGTATGAATTCAGCTTATATCATTCTTTAAATGTATGGCATGGCTGACTCAGACATGTTTTAAATTTTAACTCAATATGTTGTCTAATTAAACAAAATTGGATACCCGCTTTTTATTGACACCGACTACAAAATTAAAACTTACGTTGAATCCAAATTGACAAGATTGTCTTTTCTCTCGGTTGAACAAAAATAATCGAACCCCTTGATATGATTCACATGGGTTTATGTGATTTGGAATTGATACCTACTAAGGTAGCGAATAACGAGTACTTCATCATATTTGATGATAGCGGTACAAAATATTGCTATTTACACTTATTTAAGAGTAAGGATATAGACAAGATTATTCTATATAAATAAGTTGAGAATCAACTTATTATCAGAAACAAGGTGGTTCGAAGTCCTATCGAAGGTGAATAAATTTGCTCTTGATATAGAAAAGAACCGTGCCTTAGAGAATATGGTTAATGCCATGTTCATAATTCCTGGTTTAAGCCATAGCATGTGGAGGAAAGCAATTATATTGGCTACTTATCTTTTAGATAAGATGTAAAGAAAATAAGATAGTTCTTATGAACTATGGATGAGAATAAGACTATCTTATAAGTATAAGTATTTACAAATATGGGGCGATATCTTGCTAAGATATCCGTATTGAATCACAATGTTTAAAAGATTTGACTTGAAACTGTGAATTACATATGCTCATAATAGTAGTACTTATGGTTCCTTTGTGTATGTTGATATACACAGGGATACGATAATGGAATAAAGAAGTGCTTCCTTCTTTGAAAATATATTTGCTTGTTAATGAAGGAATTTGGAAAATCATCTAGAATAGATAACGAAGTTGTCCAAGATCAGAGACAACAAGATGATAATAATCTCCAAGATGAGAGACAAGATCAACCTAAGGAAGAAGAGGTTGAACATAGAAGAAGCAAAAGGGCAAGAACCAAGAAATCATTTGGACCTGATTTTGTTTCTTTTATGGTATAAAATGAACCTACTTCTTATCGAGAAGTGGTAACTTCCTCGAAATGGCTCCATGGAAAAAAGCCATTAAAATTGAAATAGATTATATTTTACAAAATCATACTTGGGAGCTCGTGGATTTACTTTCAGGTTGTAAACCACTAGGCTATAAATGGATCTTCAAGATGAAAATGAAAGCCAATGGGACCATTGACAAGTACAAAGTAAGATTGGAAATTAAAGGATTTAGACAACAAGAAGGTCTATATTACATTGATACTTATTCTACATGAATAACCACAGTTAAAATGATACTTGCTATTGCCGCATTAAAAAATTAGGAAGTTCATCAAATGGATGTGAAAATGACATTTCTAAACGGGGATTTAGAAAAAGTGTTATACATGAACCAACCTGAGGGTTTCATGGCTCTTATACTAAAGAGAAAACTTTATAGGCTGGTTAAGTCATTATATGGCTTAAGGAAAGATCCCAAACAATGACATTAACTTTTTAACCATATCATGTAAGAAGGTGGATTCAAAATTAATGGATGTATGTGCGATCAATAGTATATATGCATTTTTGTGTTTATACATAGATGGTATAATTAATTTTTACTAGAAGTGATAACAAGATAAACAAAACCACTAATGACATGTTGGAGTTAAGATTTGACATGAACTTCATTAGTTGTTTCCTTGTTGGACATGGTTCTTGGAATGTGAACCAATATGAATTTGTTTTGAAGTCAAAAACATTATAAGGACAATATTCTTTAGAGGTTCAATGTGGGGGATTCTGGCCTAGCTAGAATTCATTGACATCTTTTTAATTCTATTTAAAATAGAGGTAAAGGTGTTGCCCATTTTGAATACGCAAAGAATATTGGGCATCTTATGTGTGTAATGACGTGTGTGTGACCTGAATTTATAACCAGGTTAAGTATACTAGTAATTCAAGTGATGATCATTTGAATAGTATTACACGAGTATTGTGATACTTATGAAATTGCATTATGGAAGATATCCGGCTGGTATCAAATGATAGAGTAATGCAAATTTGGATTCTTTCTTAAAAGAATCTAGATGCACTAGAGTGGATGTACTTACGCTAAGTGGGAAGCTAAGTCTTAGAAATCTTGAAAGTATTTCAAAAGACTTTTATAGCTAAATCTATGATGAAATATGAATTTATCATTTGAGATAAATTTATAGAATATGCGGGATATTTACGTTAATTCATAAAGGACATACTAAGATGGCGTAAACCGATAACGGCCATGTTTATAAAGTGTGATAGTCAATTGAGTTTTGACAGAGCTCATATCACAATGTAAAATGGTAAGTCGAGATATGTCCATCATAGACAGTGATTGGTGCGACAACTACTCTCAAATAAAGTTATGGCTTTAATGATTTAAAATGAAATCATAAAGCATAATGATTCAAGATGAAATCGCAAAAACATATGGTTTTGATGATTCAAGATGAAATCACCTATGTGAGAGAGAAGTAGGGTCGCTTCAAAGAGAATTGTAGGGGGAGCAATTCCTAAGAGCTCTTGTGAAACCAAGCTAGTGCTCATGACCATAACGGGCACGACTATGAGGACTCGACAAGGTCAGGGAGAGTCGTGTGTGAGTGTGTATTGTCGTCTACGTAAACAGAGGCTGAGTTCAAGTACATCGCGTCTACTTAGATCTAGGAGGCTAAGTGCATCTCACAAGGGAAGGTTCAAAGGGTCGCACCTACCTATCCTATGCAGGACTCAACCGTAGAAATTTTGCTAAAACTTTTGTGTGTTTTCGACCAATTTCCATTCATGTGGGGGATTGTTGGAAAATAGTTTGGCAAAATGTGTTTTTACAAACTTTGGACATTATTTAATATATGTATATGTTATATATATACTTATAATGAGATTGTAGTTTTGCGTTCTCCTTGAAGAGAGCTTCACAATGAGCTAAAGTATGTCCAAAATAGAGTTAATATGAATGAGATATCGTGTCTCAAAGTGAGACACGTGAAATACAAAATCTGAGAAATGGAAGTATCCCACATCGCTCAAAATGTGAAGTGGGAAGGTGTGATTCAGGTTCTTTCTAGTTTTCTGTAAATCTATTTTAGGAATAGATTTAAACTTATCAAATAAGTTTGTACAGAATATTTTGTGTCATTAAAAGATATGCAAATCGTTTTTGTTAATAAGAGATTTGCTTAAGTTGGGCAGTTATTTATCTTGAAAAACAAGACAACGTTTTCACTATAAATAGAGGCCTAGTCTCATTCGTTTTACACACAACCAATAATAAAGCTTCATAGAAACCAAGTTCCAGCAATCCTTTCGATCAGAATCATACGACTGCTTTCATGATATTTTTGGCAAGTTTGTCAGGTCCGGCTGTACAACAACTTTAAATGTTGTACCCTGGGAGACAGACGGCGAACTATTTTAAGGGAAGCGTGTCCAACACGTGCCTCGTTCCACGACCTTTTAATGCTTTCTTTATTTATCGTTCATAGTGTATGTCTTCTGCTTCTACCCCATTTTTCTGTTTTATTTTTTGTTATTTATTTTCTGTTAATTATTTATTAATTGTAATCTGATTTTATTTTAATAAAAGTGTACATGTTTCCCTACAAGTGATTCTAATATTCAAACCACAAAACATGTTCAAAATGTTAATAATCAGCCTTTGAGAATGTCTGAAAGAACTTATGTCTTTCCAAATAAATATAATGAATATGTTGTTGATTTAAAAGTTAAATATGGCCTGGAAAAGTTTGTAGGATACTCAAATCTTACTTCTGAGAATTTTTGTTTTACCACTGAATTAAATAAAGATTTTGAACCAACAACATATTGGCAAGCTTGTAAGGAGCAGCACTGGATTGATGCAATGAATAAGGAAATGAAAGCCTTATATGATAATGATACTTGGGAAATTACTGATTTGACTAAGGGTGGGAAGTCCATAGGTGTAAAATGGGTGTTTAAGATAGAATATAAGTCTAATGGTGAAATTGAGAGATACAAGGCCTGATATGTTGTTAAAGGATATAATCAGAAGGAGGGAATAGATTTTGATGAGACTTTTTCTCTCGTTATTAAACTTGTGACTGTTAGATGTTTAATTAATCTAGCTGTGCAGAATAGTTGGCCTTTGTATCAGCTTGATGCTAATAATGCTTTCTTGTATGGTGGCTTATCTGAAACTGTGTATATGGATTTGCCTAATGGATTATTTAGTCCTAATGATAAAAGAGTATGTAGATTGAAAAAATCTCTTTATGGTTGGAAACATGCTCCTAGACTATGGAATGCAAAGTTAACTCATACTTTAGTTGAAAATGGGTTCAAACAGAGTAAAAGTGATTATTCACTAGGAATAAGATTGATGAAATTGAGAAATTTAAAAGGGAATTTTGTTGCATTGTTGGTATATGTGGATGATATAATCATTACTAGGAATAAGATTCATGAAATTGAGAAATTTAAAAGTTTTTTAAAAACTAAATTTCAAATTAAAGATTTAGGTAAACTTAAATATTTTTTGAGAATTAAAGTTGTGAACAATGCAAATGGTGTTTGCCTATCCCAAAGAAAGTATTGCTTGGATCTCTTATCTGAATTTGGTTTACTTGCTTGCAAACCATCTACTATTCCTCTTGAGCAGAATGTTTCTATTACTAGTGAACCTACTAATTATGATCCTATTATTGATAATATAACTGAATATTAGAAGTTGATAGGAAAACTTATCTATCTTACTCACACTATGCCTGATATTGCTTATTCTGTTCATTGCTTAAGTCAGTTTATGCATAAGCCCTTAAAATCTCATACTAAGTTTGCCCTAAAAGTTCTTAAGTACTTGAAGGGTTCTCCTGGTAAGGGTATTCACATATCTAGAAACAAAAACACTTTTCTTGAAGTGTTTGTTGATGCAGATTGGGCTAAGTGTGTAGTAACTAGGAAATCTGTTACTGGCTTCTGTATTTTTCTAAATGGTTCATTAGTATCTTGGAAAAGCAAAAAAACAAAAAACCCTTTCTAAGTCATCTGCAGAGGCTAAGTATAGAGCCATAGCCTCTGCAACTTCAAAAACAGTTTGGATCTTAAAAATTTTACAAGATCTAAACTGGGAATATTTTATTTCTGCAAAGGTTTATTGTGACAATCAAGCTGCAATTAAAATTGCAGCTAATCCTGTTTTTCATGAAAGGACTAAGTATTTAGAGATTGATTTACATTTTGTAAGAGACAAAATTATTTTTGGTGTTATTGAAACAAAAAAGATTTCTTCTGCTGAACAAACAACAAATGTTTTAACTAAAGGTCTTGATAAAAATCAACATGAAAAACTAATTTCAAAAATGGCTTTGATAGAATTTTTCCAGGCTAAAGTTAAGGGGGGATGTTTAAAACATAACTTTAACCTGGAAATTAAGTCCATGGACTAATGTTGTCTTTTTAAAAGTTGTTTTGTAGTGTTTCAAGTTTTGAGCTGCTTTTGGACTTCTAGAAGAAGATGGAGGGCTTGTTCTGCCAAGATTGGAAAGTAGAGCCGCAATATAAAAGAAAAAAGTTTAGAGAGAGATTCATTATCTCTGTCCTCTTTTCTGTCAATCTATACGCTCTTCTCTCTCATATTGAAACCCTAGTTTGTTCTAGATCATCTTGATCTTATTGTTATTGTTTTCTGGTTTGTAATAGCACAATTATCAAGTTAGATAATTAGGTTGCACCTGTATAGCAGTGGTAACCTTTGGTTGTTGAGATTGGTTCATCTGTTGTTATTTGTTCTTGAATTGAGATTCAAGAACTTGTTTCTAAAATATTCAGCTTTTGTAACATAATGTAGTTGATTCAGCAGGTCTTATTCGACGTGTTAAGCTCGGATCCTCTGATATCACAATTTCCCACCTTTTTTATGTAGATGACGTGATTATGACTACCGAATGGAGTGATAGTGACTTAGATAACATCATCCGTATCCTTTATGTTTTCTACTTAGCTTCGGGGCTATTAATTAATATTCATAAATCTAACATTTATGACATTGGAGTTTTAGAAGAAGTTTTGATGACGGCTAGTAACTCAGGTTGCGCCCCAGGCTGCTTTCTATTCACGTATCTTAGCCTTCCGATTGGATCTAACATGAGTAAGATTCCCAATTGGAATATATTAATTGACCGGTTTCATTCGAGGCTATCCTCTTGGAAGGCGAACCTCCTTTTCATAAGTGGTCGTCTCACTCTCATCAAGGCGATTCTAAGTAATCTTGGTATTACTTAATTGCGATTTTTAAAGCTCATGAGATGGTTCTGGATTCGTTGGAAAGAGCTTACTCAACTTTTTTTGGGGAGGTTCTAATGACGCCAAAAGACTAGCTTGGATTAAATGGTCCAACATGCTTGCATCCTTTGACAAAGATGGTTTAAATATTAGTAGTTTGAAGGCGTTTAATCTAGCCATTCTCCATATGTGGCTTTAGAGAATGTTGTCTTACCCGAATGCGCTTCGGGTTAAAGTAATTAAGACGTTGCATGGTCAAGAGGGTGGTTTCGACAATCAAGGTTTCATTTAACGGTACGTGGGCTAAGATTGTTGGTTCGTTTAATTTATTACACTCGAAGGACATCATTGCGGCTAACTCCATTTCGTTTCCAAGTGGGTTGTGGCACTCGCATTCGCTTTTGGAAAGACGTTTAGATAGGTGAGTCTCCTTTTTATAAATGGTATAATAGATTTTATCGTTTGGAACAAGGCAAAGACTGTCTAATCACTGATCGTATTGAAAATGGTCAATGACGTTGGAATTGGTAGAGGATAAATCTTGGAGTTCACAATTCAGCTTATTTTGTTAATACAAATATTCGTGCAAAAACGATATTTATATTTAATGATCTTCATGTTTTGATAATAAAAAATATAATGTCATACTACATAAAAGTTTACGTAAACAAGTTATTTAGTCGAAAGTTTACTTGACGACGACAAATCACTTAAGGTATGAATATGGCATTATTAAACATAGTTAATGATCAAAGAAAAATATTATCATTTGCATGAACCTTTTTTAATCAAATGATTTAGGTTAACACATGATTAATCATGTAAGACAAAATACGATTAACCATAAGTGGAAACAATCTTTTCAAATCTTTCCAAACCTAGAAGATCTTTCCTTATTAGTGATAAGAAATATTTTGCTTTTAGAAGAATCTAATAAATGAGTTTTATTAAGTACAAAACAATATTTTGTAAAGATTTGGGGTTAATCACAAAATGACAAAGGTTGTCCCAACTCCTCCTACGGATCCACCAAAACCGAAGGACGGAACCAACTGATGGTGGATCCATGGATCCTGTCTACCAGCTGGTTGGGATAGCATTTAAACTTCAAAGTGTTGCCTATTGTTAGCCTCAATTTTATTGAGTCAATAAAGGAAGCTCGTTCCCGTGTTCAAGACCTCACTTCGGGGGAGATTGTTTTTCATAAAGTTTTGATTCATTATACTTGTTACATAATCCATTATAAGTGATCAACTCATTCCACTCTTTAGTGAAAAACACTTACGAATACGTCAAGCTTCAAATGTTAATAGTTTAGTTGTGTCATCACGATTGTGATAATCATTCCTCTTGTATATCTTGTGTTGTGTTTTGTGTATATATATGGTGGTATTGATAGGTTAGTATTTAGGCCATAAAATACATAGTGTGTTATATTGGTTCTATCTCGAAGTAGAACTCGGTATTTAGCTTAGTACCAAAAAAAGTGTAAGCGACGTGTACGGTTTTCTCCGCCTAAAGGGAGCTTGTTGACATAGTGAAGATAACTCTCAAGTTGGGTACTTGAGGAGTGGAGTAGGGCGAAGAGGAGCTTCGTAGCCGAACCACTATAAATCATTGTGTCGTCAGTTTGATCTTTCTTATATTTACTTGTTCATACTCTATAGATTACTTATTTATTTATTGCATCGCTATCATATACACTTGTGTATATCTCTGGAGTTCACATAAGTTGACAATTTAAGTTTTATTTTTAAAATGTTAAAAACTATTCAACCCTCCCTTCTAGTTTCTATAATTGGTATCAAAAGTCAAGGTCACCCAAAATCTTTAACGTATATTGTACATTAAAACTTGAATCGATCTATGAATTCGGATAAATATCTAGAAGGGCAATCTATGCAAAGACCACAACTCTTTGAAAGTGATCATTTTAACTAATTGTCAAAATAGATTTGAAACTTATGTAAAGCAAAAGATTAGATCTAGCAGATAACTTGAATGGTAATTTCCACATTTTTTCAAAAATGAAGTTACTCAAGTTTTAGAGGTTGTTCCTTTTGAAGAACAATCCGACGATCTTAAAAAGAAACTTGCTAAAAATAATGAAGCTAAAATGGTTCTTTATAATGCTTTACCTAAAAAGGAATACGAAAGAATTTTTATGTGTAAAACGGCTAAAGATATTTGGCAATCGTTGTTAATCACACATCAAGGTAATAGCTAAGTAAAGGATAATAAAATTGATCTTCTTGTTCAACAATATGAACAATTTACTATCCTTGAAGAAGAATCTATTGATAGCGGTTTTGCTAGATTTAACACTATTATTACTAGTCTTAAAGCTCTTGATGAAGGTTTCTCTAGCAAGAACTATGTTAGGAAGTTTCTTAGGGCTCTACATCCTAAATGGAGAGCAAAGGGACCACGAAAATTTGAAGAATTCGAAAGATTGTCATCACTAGCCCAACATGAGCTTATCGGTAAACTAAAAGTACATAAAGTTTGTCATGTGACAAAAGATTCCGAAATCTATAGAGGCCAAAAAGGAATAGTCAAGTCCAATTGCCTTAAAAAGCTACGAAAGTATACTAGTGATAGATAGAAACATTAACTCGGAAGTGATGACGAAGAATATGCTATGGCCGTAAGGAACTTTAAAAAGTTCTTTAGAAGAAAGGGTAAATTTGTTAGTCAACCAAGAAAAAAAAGTTTATTTCGACAAAGGGATAGAAAAGAAAGGAAAGAGTGACCGAAAATGCTTTAGATGCGGTGATCCAAATCATCTCATTGGCGATTTTCCAAAACAACCTCGTAACAAAGATCAAAAGGCCTTCATTGGAGGTTCTTAGCGATAGCAAAAATGACGTCGAGGACAATACTAACGATGAAACTTGTCTCATGGCTCAATCATCAAATGAGGTAACTACTTAAACTATCTCTTATTATCGGTGATAGAGCAGTCTTCTCTTGATAATGATAGTATGCAAATATAGCACGATAACTTGTGTGAAATTAGCTTAAAAATCATTAACAAAAATAAAACTTTGAAAACTAAAAGAGATCTTTTAGAAAAGGAAGTTTTAGAGTTAAATGAGAAAATTAAGAAACTTAAAAGAAACAAGGGAATTAATGTTATATGTGAATCGTGTCAAGAACTTAAGTTAGAAAATGCTAAACCTAAAGAAACTCAAATTAAGTTCGTTAAATTTGATAAAAGTGCTAATTTACTAAAAGAAATGTTAAATAATCAAAAGTCATCTAGTTGTAAAATAGGTCTAGGATTTGATAATAGTAAAGCGTCAACAAGCGGAACCAAACCCATGAGTTTTGTTGGGTCGCCCGCTGAAAATGCAACTGGCGGATCCACCATAAAGGTGCAAGGATCCACCATACCTGGATCCGTGAATCGAACAGTTGCTGAAAAAGTGGCAGAATACCTTTTTAGTCTACCCATGTCTTTGAGATTGGATTTTGTCATTACTAGGAAGAAACTAATACATAATAGAATTGATGAGTCAAAGAAACCGTCTTTAAAACCATCACTTAAAAGCGGTTTAGGTTATGTCAAAACCGAGTCTAGGTCGAAAACACCTCCGCCTAGAAGAAATCTCTTCTCAGCCAAGATACAACACACCTCAACCTAGAAGAAACTCTAGAGAACCAATTCACCAAAACCTCTATACTATGAATTGAACCCTGTCAAAGTCAAGCTTTGTACAATAGGGAAATTATCCCATTACAATATCCCAATCATTGTAACAATGCAAGGGATGTACAACACATAACATTTTCGGACCCAAGAGATATTGGGGACCATATGGCTTAAATGTATTTTTTGTGAAATAGGTTATGCTTGATAATATGCATGAACAGGATGAATGGATCAAAGATATTGGTTGCTCCAAACAAATGACCGTAACAAAAGTGAATCTCTACCTACAAAGCATACGACGGAGGTAATGTTGTCTTTGGAAGTAACTTAAAAGGAAAATATCATAGGCAAAGGTACGATCTCAAATGACTCTCTCACTATATCTAATGTAGAACACGTAGACAACTTAGCGTTTAACTTACTTAGTGTCGGTCAAATTTATGACAATAAGTGGTAGAGTCTTATTCACGAAGAATGGTTCGTTAAAAAATTAAAGATGGTAAAATCATAGGAAACATGATTAGAAAAAATGGTTTATACGTAATGAAATTAGAAAATAAGTCTCAAGACAAACTATGTTTCGCCACGGTAGTGATAACTCTACCTTTATGTCAAAGAAGACTATTGTCACGCAAATATGCGTGATCCAAATCATCTCATTGGCGATTGTACAAAACCACCTCGTAACATAGATCAAAAGGCCTTCATTGGAGGTTCTTAGAGCGATAGCCGAAATGATGCCGAGAACAAAACTAACGATGAAACTTGTCTCATGGCTCAATCTTCAAATGAGGTAACTCTTAACTCTTCTTATTATAGTGATAACGCGTCTTCTCTTGATAATCATAGTATGCAAATAGAATACGATAACTTATGTGAAATTAGCTTAAAAATCATTAACAAGAATAAAATTTTGAAAACTGAAAGAGACCTTTTAGAAAAAGAAATTTTAGAATTAGACGAGAAAATTAAGAAACTTAAAAGAAATAAGGGAATTGATGTTATATGTGAATCGTGTCAAGAACTTAAGTTAGAAAACGCTAAACTTAAAGAAACTCAAATTAAGTTCGTCAAATTTGATAAAAGTGCTAATTCACTAAAATAAATGTTAAATAATCAAAAGCCATCTAGTTGTAAAATAGGTCTAGGATTTGATAGTAGTAAAGCGTCAACAAGCGGAACCAAACCCATGAGTTTTGTTGGGTCGTCCGCTGAAAATTCAACTGACGGATCCACCATAAAGGTGCACGGATCCACCATACATGGATCCGTGAATCCGTCAGGTGCTGAAAAAGGGACAAAACACGTTTTTAGTCCACCCATGTCTTCGAGATCAGATTTTGTCATTACTAGGAAGAAACTAATACATATGGGAAATTGTATCGCATTTCAATATCCTAATCAATTGCAACAAATGCAAGGGATGTACAACACTAACATTTTCGGACCCATGAGATATTAGGGACAAAACGCTCGAATTTGTTTTTGTTGAAATTGGTATGCTTGAGAACATGCTTGGAACCGGGCGAATGGATTAAAGATAGTGGTTGCTCCAAACATATGACCGGTAACAAAAGTCTATTCTCTACCTACAAAGCATACGACAGAGGTAATGTGTCTTTGGAAGTAACTTGAAAGGAAAAATAATAGGCAAAGGTACGATCTCAAGCCCAAAATCATAGTAATTTCTTTTGTTTTATATCTACCATAGAACCCAAAGATGTCAATGAGGCATTAAAAGATGAAAGTTGGGTTGTAGCTATGCAAGAAGAACTAAATCAATTTGTAGCTAATGATGTTTGAGATTTAGTCCCTCTACCCATGAGTCAATCCGTCATTGAAACAAAATGGATCTTTAGAAATAAATAAGATGAAAATGATATAGTGTCTAGAAATAAGGCTAGGTTAGTGATACAAGGATATAATCAACAAGAAGGTATAGATTATGATGAAACATACGCTCCGGTAGCTAGGTTAGAGTCAATTAAAATACTTCTTGTTATTGCTTGTGCAAATGATTTCAAATTATACCAAATGAATGTAAAAAGTGCTTTTCTAAACGGTTTTATAAACAAAGAGGTTTATGTTGCTCAACCTCTGGGGTTCATTGATTTTGAAAAACCAAACTATGTTTATAAACTTAATAAGGCTTTGTATGGTCTTAAGCAAGCTCCTAAGGCTTGGTATAATAGACTAAAAGCATTTTTGATAAAACACGAGTATTCAATGGGAATAGTCGATAACATACTTTTTACTAAGAAATCAAAGTCACATCTTATCATTGTTCAAATATATGTCGACGACATTATATTTGGTTCCACATGTCAAAACTTGTGTGATGATTTTGCAAAAATCTTGCACGACGAGTTTGAAATGACTATGATGAGGGAGTTGAACTTTTTCTTAGGTCTTTAAATAAAACAAATGGAAGACGAAATATTTTTCAATCAATCAAAGTACATCAAGGAGATATTAAAGAAGTTCGGGTTGTAAGATTCCAAACCAACCAAGACACCAGTGTCAACGGAGATCAAGCTCACTAAGGATGATGAAGCCGACTCTATGGATAACACTAAATATCGAGGTATAATTGGTAGTTTACTTTATTTAACCGCAAGTATGACTGATATTATGTTTAGTGTTTGCTTATGTGCTCGTTTCAAAGAAAATCATAAGACTACCCACTTAGAAGCCGTTAAGCGTATATTTAGGTATATTATGGGAACTATACATTTAGGTTTATGGTATCGGAAAGGAACCGGAGTAGAAACTAGAGTTTATGCCGACTCCAACCACGCGGGCGCTTACGTTGATCGTAAAGCACTAGTGGCATTTGTACGTTCATAGGATGTTGTTTGACATCTTGGTTCGCTAAGAAACAAATGGCCCTTGCTATCTTCACGATCGAAGCCGAATACATCTCCGCCGGGAAGGCATGTCAACAAGCACTATGGATGAAACAAGCCCTCATCGACTACGACATACGCCTCGACGACGTTCTGATTATGTGCGACAATAAAGGCGCTATCGACTTAAGTAAAAACCCCGTACAACACTCTAGAACTAAACATACAGAAATCCGTCACCACTTTCTTCGCAATAAAGTCCAAAAAGACGACATTTCTATCGAGAAAGTTGCATCCGAAGATAATATAGCCAATATATTAACTAAGCCTTTAAAACGTGAAGTATTTAATTATTTAAGATAAGGATTAGAAATGATAGAACTCATCATGGATAGTGATCCTCCATCCTCTCAAAAATAATCATAAACGAAAATCTAATGAAGTAATTAATCATTATTCAAAAGATGTTAATTCTCATTACAAGTTCCAATTATAGAACCTCCGATCATGAACATAATCGAGATTAGAATTTTACTAGATAAAGAAAATATCAATAAAATGACCATAGATATTTTCAAAGTCTACATTTATGGTCAATACATGAAATTACAAAATCGATCGAAAAAGACGAAAAGAACAATCATCGAATTGCAATTCATACTTGTATTGATGATATTTTATTAAGTCTAAATGTTCATAAATGCTTGTGTTATTAGCAATGGTCAAATTTATACTAAAAGTTAACACACTCCTAGTAGGATCGACTACGTTAAAATTCCATCGGGAAATTCATGACAAGTTGCACGGTTCGCTCAAAACTTGAACGTCGACTCTGAAAATTCAATCACATACTCCTAATAATATATATAACACTCTCCAATTGCCAAAAAACACAACACCTTGTCTTAATTTTGTTTAAAAATCAACTTTGTCTAATTTTTTGAACACTACAGATCTACGGATCCATAGTAAGGAGATCCATCCCTATTTAGGTAGATCTGTGAGTCTGAGAAAGCGGGTAAATACCAGTTTTAAACAAATTGGGACCACATATACCTCTATCCAAACACATGCACGAACCAAAACACTAAAACCCTCCAAACTAAATCTTAATAATCAGCAATTGGAGCACTTAATCACAAAGATCGTCAACAAATCATCAATCTAAGACTACTATTGTAAGTGATTTCATCTTATTTTCTTTTTAATTTCATGTCTAGGGTTTCGATTTGACACAAATCAAATAATTTAGGGATTTTGATTTTTCTTGCAATTTTCGCACAATTAAAACTAGGATATAATAATGTATAACTATTATGACTCTCGTAGATACTTAGAATGCATAATTGAACTAATTCGCCAAAAATCAATTTTCGCCAAAAACCCCAAATTATGTTATTCAAACAAAAACTCACGATTAGGAATTTTTTTGAAAAAATCAAGTGTTGTTTAACTACATTGTTAATACAACGCAAAAATATTTCCATTATGCATTATGTCTCATGAATGTCTTTACGAGGTGCTTAATTCATAAGCATTTCTCATTTCATTCGCATAGAGCAGTATCAAACATAGGTTGTGCATTAAGGTTTTCTTATTACAAGTATTATTGCTATTTTTCCTTTATTTAAGTCAAGCAAACCGCACATCCACATTACGTCCATATAGACACACACTTAGAAACATCTACATCACTTTTCTTTTCACTTATTGGGTCATTTTCATTTATTTATAGGTGAAATCACGACATAATTTAACCAAATGGATTACAAACGAACCAAAGCATATCTACCTAGAATTCATCGTTCAAAAGAAATGGATGAAGATCTTAGAGAATCCTACTGTCGTCTAGAAGGTCGTCTCTTCCTTGAAGTAAGACTCGTCACTCCATCCTTCATTGAAGCAAACAACATGCTTCTATCCTTTAAGCCGTAGGCCTCAAGCCTTTTCTCACTCTTGATGAACCCATTTGTCCTAGATTCGTAGTCAAATCCTATCATAGTCTTGAAGTCAAAAGAGATGAGGATGAATGTCTTTACATTGAGTTCAAGCTTGGTCAATTCACTTTTGAGTTAGATTCATCTCAACTCTCTCGAATCTTTCAAACTCCAAAAGCTCTAGAAACCTTTTACACAAGTAAATGGTCACTAAACTCTCTTGATGATCATCATAATAGTCGTTTCTTTGGCCCTAAGCATGACCTCGTCAGAAACAACATCACCATTCCTAGAACCACTTAAACTTAACTTCAAAGAAACCCCAACAAACTCCACATAGATGATATTCGTCCCGAGCTAAGAGGATGGGAACTATTCTTTAGGGAAAATATCTTTTGCACCATTGGTAGTAGAAATCATGTAAACGCATGTACTGCATACATGCTTTACTACTTAACCATCAAAAGAAAGTTCAACTTCACTTCGATGATTCTTTATCGAATGGAGGAAGTCAAAAATAAATGCGATGGTCCCATGCCATTTGCTAAGCTTTTGATTCGTCTTTACAATCACTTCCTCCAAACAAACCCTTAAGCCATTATCCCACTTGCTAGGTTCACATTCCATGAGCGTGTCATGAATCTATTGGACACTTCAAGGAATCCTACCAAGGAAAAGGGAAAGAGAGTTGCCTCTCCCTCGGCCTCCTCCTCTTCATCTTCAACATCCGATGATAATGAAGCACCATCCTTTCTCGAGTTTTATAAAGAACTACCTGACAATGAGGATTTAACCGATGCCCAAAGAGAGAAGAGCAGAATGTTTAAATGCTTGAACCGCTACTTTGGCACTATCACCAAGTATTTGAAGAAACAAAAATGATCATTGATGTGTTGTCGTGTAGGGTCAATTTATTAATTACCAAGTTTTACATTTATATTTAGCCAACTTATCCTAAAACAACACTTTAACGGGCAGTGTACCCGATCGGGTGGAGTTTCGTGGTAAGAAGGGTGTCGAACACTAAGAGCGAGGTTGTTAACCTTATAATCTATCAGTATTTTAATTACTTCTACTTAAGTTAATTCTAATTACTTGTTAAACCTATGCTATATACGCTTCTAACAGATATGAGGGGTTTTCAGCCTGAGAGACTGGCACAGGTTTAGTGGTGACAAATATCAATTCAATACACAATAAACGCAAAAGAAGAAAATCAAAAGATAAAAAAGCGGTACAAGCCAAATGATAGAAAACTGTATTAGCCATATTAAATCCAGTTCAGCGTTGGTTTGTTTGTTTTAGTATAATAATTTACTTATCTCGAAGTGGCATGTCATTCTTAAGACTTAGGCGGGAAATCATCCTAAGACCTAGACACGATTAATCCTGTCACAATTAACGCATCCGCATAAAGTATCATTTAGTTTGATTATAATCTATCTTAGGGAATCAAAGCAGTGGTGATCCTATTAAAACCCTAGCCCATCAGGACTTTACCCACTTATTGTTTGACGGTGTTTTATATATTGGTAGTCCACTATTCGAGTCTTTACCGATTAATTAAGAACATGATTGCTGAAACATTACGGGTCACCTACCGGTCTAACTAAGCTCATAATTCAAAGGTAAAGATAGAACGTTATTTGTGATCCTATTGGTCTAATAATATAAAACATGATATGCAGAGCCATCCCAGTATCTAGATTACTTTTTAGGTATCTCTAGACCCAGTTGAATGATAGGTCGCATATTTAAGCACATAGACAAGTATTAGGTGATAAACATAATTAAACAATCAACGATTAATTAAGAAATCGATTTTAAAACAAACCAAACATTAAACTTTCATTAAGATGGCTAATACCCGAGGGTATTAGCCTACAATCATTGTAATTATACAAGCGTAATCAAACAATTAAAATCGAACGATTAAGAGAGTAAAAATTACACGATGTCTTCTATGGATTCGTGATCGATGCTTGACCTTGGTGGCTCTTCTTCTCTTTCAGAAATTCGTCTTTTGTAAGTATGGTATAAGGAATATGATATTATACACTGAAAACTCGTTTTTGAGTCTTCTATTTATAACCTCTGAAAAATGTTGGATACGCCGTATTGGGCTAGGCCAATACGGCGTATTGGGGTGTATCCCTTACAG
The DNA here is from genome assembly GCA_026074375.1 of Tanacetum coccineum. Lineage (NCBI taxonomy): Eukaryota > Viridiplantae > Streptophyta > Magnoliopsida > Asterales > Asteraceae > Tanacetum > Tanacetum coccineum. Next base: position 35,505 of record BQNB010001031.1, read on the forward strand.
TGCGCGCAAAGTTTAAGATCAGTATAATATACATTCCCAAAATACAAATATCTTCGTATCTCTGAATAGTTATCTTCATGGATTCAGCGTATGGCAGAAGGTGGATACGTCATATTGGGAATTGTGAATACGCATTTTCTTGTGAAGACTTGGCGTTGATATGCCGTATCTCTTTTCCTGGATACGGCGTATTGGTCAGAATGGGTTAATCTTTAAATGTCTTCATTTTAGCTCCAAAATATGCGCCTTTTAGCATGTCTTCACAAATCACTCCTCAATTACTGCAAATAACACTTTTAAACAATTAAGTACACATTCTTGTAATGATTATACAAAAGTGGTTAACTTATTCGGGATAAATTATGGTATAAATGTGACGTTATTTGATGTCATCAAATATCTCCCACTTGAATCATACTTGTCCTCAATTAGACTCTAGATTGTATTGAAAATGTATCCTAACCGAAGTCAAGGATTTTTCCGTTTTAAGCACTTATTTTGTTCTAATCACCCGTACAAGACCAAGCACCTCACGAAATATGGAAATGGAATCAATCAGATCACTCAACTAATCTAGGGTGTAACATTTAAGTGGTATGCTCAATTGCTCGGTCGTGATTAGCTTCATATCATAAGCTTGGCAAGGATACACATCTCTACCACTAGAGCTAAGGAGAAACAAGTCAAAAGGTAAATTAGGTTTTATTAAAGGCTAAGGGTTAATCATTCTAATAGTCTTTCACCGATAGTACCACCCTAACAAGGCAGCTGAAGCACACATACACGGACGTAATGACGAAATAGACATGTGTGTTCGAACACATCTTCATTCGAGCTTAACCAAATGTTAGGATGAAGAATGATATAGGGTAGGGACCTTCTAATTTTCACCAAAAGTCGTAAACCAACAAGGCGGCTAAATCATGCATACATGGCCGTAACGACAGAATAGACATGCATGACTTACTCCAACCTCGTTCGAGTAAAACCAAAGGTTAATTGCTAGGAATGGGAAGTAAATGGTTGTTAAATAAAATTCACAAAACAAATAGATTAAGCTTGAACAAATAAGGTAGTTGCTAGTAACTTTTCTCCTAACCGTTCCATGATAAAGACTCGAAATATATACAAACGCCTCGATCATAGATATGACAAAGACAACCTAAGTTGGCGTTCCCATAACGGTCAACTTCCCTTACATCCCAAACTTACATACTTTTATAAAAGTGGTGATATCGGCCACTTAATACAAAACTATACATCGTCATATATCAACGAATAATCGATCCTTCCAAGAATTTCTTCGGTTTAAGTTTAACGAACCGACTATAAAACTTCCTTCTCTTTTTTGATGCATTTTCTATTTTTCCATTTTTTTTCACATAACATAAACCTCGGTGCAATTTTACCGTCTTCACAATCATAATTTTTCCGGATAATTTTTCCTTTTAATACTTCTTCTTCAGACATAATACATAATCGCGAAAATAGAAAAATACACGAGCTACATATTTTCCCATTGCATTGTGAAAATTCCCGACCATAACAGAGATAGAAAATTTCACTTTGACATAGGAAATATAAGACTTTACACAAAAGCAACTAGCAACTTGATTAAAGTAGGCTTAATCTACAGAGTAGGTTTAAGGTGTAAAGGTGTAACGAAAATAGACATATGGTGTGAAAAAGACAGGAATGGCTCAACAGGTTTTTCTAGGGGATCTTACTCTTAAAGTGAGAGTAAGCAAAGGGTTATACGGGGATTTAACTAACCAGTGTAGTTAGTTAATTTTACAACATATAGGCTTTTTGGTGTATTCCTAGAAATTTACCAGTTAAAAATGTTTCTCCATCTAAATCCATAGTACTCATCATTGTGGTCTCGAGTGATATACCAGGCCAAGTTTTAAAGTCCACTACATCACCAGCACACTCATAATTTTTTTGTGGAATTTTTAGTAAACGTTTGGAAACGGAATAGGCTTAATTCTCACAAATTGGCATTAAGGGTTATAGTGCGCGAGGTCATGTAACTAGTAATTTTTACAAAAGTTATGCTAGAAAAATTTTAATTTTGGCATAATTTAAGCATATTAGCATGTTATTTGTAAAAGAAAGGACAAGTGTGCGTTCTAATTCTCCATCCCTCCATTTAGATTATACAACGTCCTCGTTGTATAGATAAAACAATAAAGAAAATGGGAAATAGAATTAGAACGAGGAACTCCCCTGATATGTTGCTCGGGATGATTCTCCAATTTGAGTTCTTGAGCAAAAAGTGTGTTGATGAGGCTTCAGAATGCTTCGACTGAGTTCAACACACGCCTTTTTCAGAGTATACCATATCATCTATTTTCCTTAAAGCAAGGTCCTGCATAAAAGATTAGAAGACAAAGGTGTAATTCCTATCTCAGTTATACAAAATTTACAATGCAGGAAAACAATTAAACACACAACTGTACAAGGATCAATACGCCGTATCCCAAACCCTACGATACGCCGTATTGTACCTGTGAAAATAATTAAAATATTTAAAGTACTAAAATTAAATTACATATTGATAACGTCCAAAAACATCCATACGCCATATCTAGAGGGGTTCGATATGCCATATGGAGTGTCTGGGAAGACAACCTCGTGTAATAAACAATTAAAAATATTGCAAACAATTTAAAAATGACTAGGTTGTCTCCCTGGAAGCACTTTTGTTTTAGCTAGTCATTAAGTTCAACTTTTTCTTTTCCTTCATTTTTTCATCATTCGCTCGCACTTGTTCCCGTGAGCGAATTCTCTCATAACCATTTAGAGTGACATGTATTTCATGAAGTATGGCATGCCGAGCACAACATCTCTTGTAACATCTTTATCGTCAATGATGATAAAACCTGCAAGAATAGAAAATTTTCCAACGAAAACGGGTATATCTATTAGAATTCTGGCTGGACACTTCCCTTCGTGACCGTCCTCGTCCTTTAAAGCTTTTGGTCATTAAATTAACGGACAAGGAAGGGATGAAGTCAGCATTAACCTTTTTATACCTAATCGTGCAAGAAAACTTCATTTTATAGCAACACTTATAACTGGTTTTAACATTATCGGGTTCATTGACAATAGTTGGCTCAAAATCAACATCTTGATTCGTCTTGGGTTCTAGAGGTATGTCTTAGTCATTTAATTCAATGTGGTTACCATAAAGTGGGTCGAATGAGTCGTTATCCTCTCCAATAAGCTTTGTTTCTTAATCAATATTCTTTAACATAAAGACCCTCCTTATTATGCTAGTGGCTGGCTTGATACTTTTGAAAACAAGTTTTTCTTCCCCGACCCTTAGAGTAGTTTTTCTTTTGTAAACATCAATCTTGGAATGGGCAGTAGATAAAAATGGCCGACCGAGGATTAAAGGTACATCGTCATCCTCGGGTATGTCCAAGATGATAAAGTCTATGGGAAAAATAAATTTGCCAATCCTTACTAACATGTTTTCAGCGATACCCCTTGGTTGTTTTATTGTTCTGTCAGCCAATTCAATGGTCAACCTAGTGTGAGATAAAATTCCTAGACCAAGGTTGGTATAGGTAGAAAATGGCATAACACTCACACTTGCTCCTAGGTCAACAAGGGCTTTATCAAAACAAACATTGTGAATAAAACAAGGTAAAGTAAAGCTCCCTGGGTCTTTTTCTTTCTGAGGTAAGGTGTGATCATAAGCTTCCAGAATCTTTATATCTTGTGCCTCTCTCTAATCATCACAGCAGTAGTCTTGTAGTCGCCTTGGGAAAGGAACTGTTTCAGAAAATATGCTTCTGTGCTGTGAGCCTGATATGACGTATAGATTACATCCTATACGACGTATCTCAGATGAATCAGCTTTAGTGGTTGAGATCAATTTTACATGGTCCCTTGGGTTTGGTTCTGTTGAGCCGGGTAGACCTCCAATTCCTCTTTCTTACAAAACCTTGCTCATTTGACCAATTTGAATTTCCAAGGTTTTAATTGATGCTCCTTGATTTCTTATTGCCGCATCGGTAGAAGCTCAGATCTCTTTGATGATGTGAGTTCTCTTTGTGTCTCTTTGCTGACTCAGCCATGAACTTGGTCAGCGATTCTTCCAATGTTTGTCTTCGATCAGGATATGAATTGTTGCGTTGGTAGAATCCTGGCCCTGCTGCTCTATATTGTCCTACAGGTTGAAAGGGTGCTCCAAACTATGTGTAATAAGCCTATTCAAGAGTATTCCCTCTTCCTTTAATGGGTAGTCCTTTATGTAGTGTGGTCCCTTGCATAGTTCGCATCTGACCTAAGCAGCGTATTCTTTCGCTTTGACTTTCTTGATCTCTCTTCTAAGGTTATTGAGCTGGGCTTGTATAGCAGCTAGTCCGTCAGAAGTTTCAGTACTTTTGGCTTTTGAGGATGTTTCGTTATGCTATTTCTAAGAGTATTCGGCCATCTCTTGGATGGCAATTTTTGCATCTGTAACAGTTTTAGTTGGAATGGCACCTTTAGTGTCAAGGATTTGTCTGGTGGGAATATCGAGCCCATTATAAAACAAGAGAACTTCTTGAATATCAGTTAAATAATGTTGAGGACATTTCATCAAAAGTTCCTTAATCTTTCTAGGCTCGGACAAGAGACTTTCATCCGGGTTCTATGCTTGGAAAATCTATTATCTCTCCTATTTTTCTTTGTCGTGCGAGTAGGTGGGCAGTACTTGTTCAGAAACTTTGTTTTTAGGGTTTCCCAGTTTGTGATTGAACCTGATGGTTCGTTCCTGAGCCATCGACTTGCAGCTCCAGTTAAGGACATGGGAAAAACTCGAAGCATTACTTGATCTTGAGTAACCTCCGGAATGTGAAATAAGTCAACGATCTCAAGGACTTTTTTGATGTGTTCATTTGCGTCTTCATGTTCTGAACCGCTGAAAGTATTTTCGTGAAGCTCCTTTAGATATTGCCCTTTTAATTCAAAGTGAGTTTTGTCATTAATCTTGGGCCTAACAACTCCTGACCCATAGTTTCCACGGGTCTTGCTCATGTATTGCTCCATTGTTTCCGTCATAATTTCTGTAGTTGAATGTTCTTGGATGTCAGAAAATAAATCGAGCTCTGGTGAACTTGATTCCACAAGACCAGGTGTCTCGTAGAGCCTCCTTTTTGAGCGAAATGCACTTTTCGGGTTTTCAAAAGGTGTAATTAGTTCCTTAGTGGAACTCCTTGTCATGCATCACCTGAAACAAAAGATAATAAATCAGTAGGATAGGCTCTTTGGAATGAATACAGAAAATTAAACATGAAAATCAAATTAAGTTTTGCTACTGTATCAGATGAGCAATACGCTGTATTCAATTGGTTTGAATACGCCGTATTGTCTGCTGAAGGTCAGTATGCCGTATTGATTACACAGAATACGCCGTATCATTTGGAAGAACAGATACGCCATTTAGACTATAGAAGTCAATACGCTGTTCTGAGTGGAAAGGTCGATACGTCGTATCCAACTGGTGGATACGGCGTATCTGTTGATCATTCAGAACAGATACTTAGAAAATAATTAAATAATGCGGGAATTTAAACACACAATTAAATTAATTACAAACAGAATTAAATTAGATTAATTAGATTAATTTAACCTAATGGTTAGAAATACTAATAAAATTAAAGTTTAAACTTTTTCACTCCCTGACAACGGCACCAAAAACTTAATGTGCTGTCGTGTAGGGTCAATTTATTAATTACCAAGTTTTACATTTATATTTAGCCGACTTATCCTAAAACAACACTTTAACAGGCAGTGTACCCGATCGGGTGGAGTTTCGTGGTAAGAAGGGTGTCGAACACTAAGAGCGAGGTTGTTAACCTTATAATCTATCAATATTTTTATTACTTCTACTTAAGTTAATTCTAATTACTTGTTAAACCTTTGCTATATACGCTTCTAACAGATATGTGGGGTTTTCAGCCTGAGAGGCTGGCACAGGTTTAGTGGTGACAAATATCAATTCAATACACAATAAACGCAAAAGAAGAAAATCAGAAGATAGAAAAGCGGTACAAGCCAAATGATAGAAAAATGTATTAGCCATATTAAATCCAGTTCAGTGTTGGTTTGTTTGTTTTAGCGTAATGATTTACTTATCTCGAAGGGGCATATCATTCTTAAGACTTAGGCGGGACATCATCCTAAGACCTAGACACGATTAATCCTGTCATAATTAACGCATCCGCATAAAGCATCCTTTAGTTTAATTATAATCTATCTTAGGGAATCAAAGCAGTGGTGATCCTGTTAAAACCCTAGCCCGTCAAGACTTTACCCACTTATTGCTTGACGGTGTTTTATATACTGGTAGTCCATTATTCGAGTCTTTACCAATTAATTAAGAACATGATTGTTGAAACATTACGGGTCACCTACGGTCCAACTAAGCTCATAATTCAAAGGTAAAGATAAAACGTTATTTTTGATCCTATTGGTCTAATAATATAAAACACAATATGGAGAGTGATAAGTGCTTAATTACACATATCTTTTACCTCTAAAAACGAGCTTAAATGACCAAAAACAGACAAAAACTGCCAAATATATGTTTGTTTTGCATTTGTATTGTGCAGGAAGTGGATATCAAATTAGAGAATCAATTTTAAACAAACAAAACATTTAAACTTTTCATTAAGGATGGATAATACCGAAGGGAATTTGCCTACAGTCATTGTAATTATACCTTGGCGTAATCAAACAATTAAAATTCGATACGATTTAGAGAGTAAAATTACTGAATGTCTTCTTTTATGGATTCGTGATCGATGCTTGACCTTGGTGGCTCTTCTTCTCTTTCAGAAATTCATCTTTTGTGAGTATGGTATAAGGAATATGATATTGTACAATGAAAACTTGTTTTTGAGTCTTCTATTTATAACCTCTAAAAATGTTAGATACGTCGTATTGGGCTAGGCCAATACGGCGTAGTGGGGTGTATTCCTTAGAGTGCGCGCAAAGTTTAAGATCAGTATAATATACATTCCTAAAATACAAATATCTTCATATCTCTGAATAGTTATCTTCATGATTACGGCGTATGGCAGAAGGTGGATACGCCATATTGGGAATTTTGAATGCGCGTTTTCTTGTGAAGACTTAGCGCTGATATGCCGTATCTCTTTTCCTGGATACGGCGTATTGGTCAGAATGGGTTAATCTTCAAATGTCTTCGTTTTAGCTCCAAAATATGCGCCTTTTAGCATGTCTTCACAAATCACTCCTCAATTACTACAAATAACACTTTTAAACAATTAAGTACACATTCTTGCAATAATTATACAAAAGTGGTTAACTTATTCGGGATAAGTGACAGTATAAATGTGACGGTATTTGATGTCATCAATCATGCTTATGTTAAGCCCGTGTGTTCATTTGCTATATGGAAATTTGCGTCTTTTGTTATGAAGTCTATGTTAGGATGTTGGTAATATTAAACTTTGATCTATGTACGAACTACTTGCTATTAGACAACGACCATGTGGTTTGGATGTTATTTGGTAGCAACATATTATGGTTATATGTTATTTGTTTTGGATTTTGGCTGCAAAATGCAGTTCTGGTTGTTTTTACAGGTACCAGGGATCTGCGAATCCACCATATGGTAGATCCGTACCTTGTTTAGGTAGATCCGTGGATCACCAGGTCAGGCACCAAAATTCAAGAATGATTGATTTTTAACTTTTTTTTACTTTATCTTATAATCATGCTATGTGATACTATATGGGATTTTAAACCTTAGGATATAACATGTTCTCCATATAATCCAAGAACCATTATACAAACCACTTTACCACTTTCACCTTATAATCATCACCCTCAAACATCATTTTCTTCACATTTCTTACAAGTCTCACATACAAACCTTACTAGTTCATCACCATGACTAGCTCTTCCAAAACAAGTTCACCAAACTCTAAAAGAAAAACCACAAGAATGAGTGTCAAAACACCAACCTATGTCAACCTTGAATCCTCAAGTGAGGAACACCAAAATGAGAAAACTCCTTCTCCACCTCCTAGGAAGAAATCACTCTTTCCTCCAAATGCTCCATCCAAATCCACTTCTAGTAGGAGCACTCACTACACATCATCCTCATCTCTAAGTGAGTCACCCACACGAACACATGTTGCTCCATCACCCAAACTCTGTTTTTTCATCCCACTAAAACTTTAACCGTAAGAATTTCCACCACTAACCTCAACAATGGACAATTGGCCACCGACCCTTCAAATCTATCTCTATCACCATGTGTCTCACGACCACCACCCGGGTTTCCACATCCACCACCGGGATTTGAGCCACTACCATTAACTCAACCATTGTTTGTTAACATTAACAACAATACACCTCACCTCCACAACAATGCACCTCCACTTGAAACCATTCACCATCCACCACCAAATCTTAGAAATCAAGATTTTCCCAACCCTCTAAACATCTTGGATTTTGTTCATCCAAATGACATGCCTCACCTCCACAACATATATTGCTAATGTTGTAGTACCACAAGGCATGAGATCCAAATGCTCCAAAACTGTGTCAACTACATGTTCTCATACATTCGACACCACCTCGGCTCTTCATCAAACCCATCATACTTTTCGCACTAAATCTACTCTTGTGGTACCTCAACCCTTCGGATTATATAGGAGACAAGATTGTATCCTAAGTTTTAGAATCTTTCTATGTGTTTTTCATTTCTAGGTTATTTGTAATTTTTTTAGCACTTCTCATGTGGCTTTTACGCCAAATTTTATGTTTTATCCATTATAATGGATTTAACATTATTTCTATTGTTGTGATGATGATGGTGGTTTATTGCTTGGATGTATATGTGTGCATATGTAATTGTCATATATATTTTCTTGTTTACTAACTTTATTTTGTAGCATAATCCCATAGCTCGATTCCTTGGTGCCCCAAGCTAGGGGGAGCTTACACCGAGGGGGAGCACTTGCAAATTCATCATTTATTTAATTTTGCATTCAATACCAAGCAACTTTGCATTCGTCAAAATTCGATTTGCAAACGGCGCCTCCACAACACTTTTTGCTTCGACAAAAAGGGGAGAAGATATGTAAACTCATCTACTAAATACTTATTTAGTAACTTTTATTTCATATGAGTTTATATTTTGTCATCATCAAAAAGAGGAAGATTGTTAATACAAATATTCACGCAAAAACGATATTTATATTTAATGATCTCCATGTTTTGATAATAACAAGTATAATGTCATACTACGTAAAAGTTTACGTAAACAAGTTATTTAGTCGAAAGTTTACTCGACGACGACAAATCACTTAAGGTATGAATATGACATTGTTAAACATAGTTAATGATCAAAGAAAAATATTATCATTTGCATAATCCTTTTTTAATCAAATGATTTAGGTTAACACATGATTAATCATGTAAGACAAAATAAGATTAACCATAAGTGGAAACAATCTTTTCAAATCTTTCTAAATCTCCCCAAATCTAGAAGATCTTTCCTTATTAGTGATAAGAAATATTTTGCTTCTAGAAGAATCTAATAAATAAGTTTTATTAAGTACAAAATAATATTTTGTAAATATTTGAGGTTAATCACAAAATGACAAAGGTTGTCCCAGCTCCTCCTACGGATCTACTAAAACCGAAGGACGAATCCAGCTGATGGTGGATCCGTGAATCCCATCGACCAGCTGGCTGGGACAGCATTTGAACTTCAAAGTGTTGCCTATAAATAGCAACATTTAGTCTTCATTTTAGAAAACTCTTGACAAATATTTTTACACATATCTTTTATCTTTTTCATATTCTTTGATCATTATACTTGTTTCATAATCCATTACAAGTGATCAACTCATTCCACTCTTTAATGAAGAACACTAACGAAGACGTCAAGCTTCAAGTGTCAATAGTTTAGTTGTGTCATCACGATTGTGATAATCATTCATCTTGTATATCTTGTGTTGGGTGTTGTGTGTATCATATGTGTATGATAGGTTAGTATTTAGGCCATAAAATACATACTGTGTTAGATTGGTTCTATCTCGAAGTAGAACTAGGTATTTAGCTTAGTACCGAAAAAAATGTAAGCGACATGTACGGTTTTCTTCGCCTAAAGGGAGCTTGTTGACATAGTGAAGAAAACTCTCAAGTTGGGTACTTGGGGAGTGGAGTAGGGCGAAGAGGAGCTTCGTAGCCGAACCACTATAAATCATTGTGTCATTGGTTTGATCTTTCATATCCTTACTTGTTTATATTTCGTAGATTAATTATTTACTTATTACATCGCTATCATATACACTTGTGTATATCTCTTGAATTCAAATAAGTTAACAATCTAAGTTTTATTTTATAAAACGGTAAAAACTATTCAACCCCCCTTCTAGATAGATGCCTCCCAAGAGAACATCAACATCTGAAACACCAACTATGACTCAGGCTGCCATCCGGCAACTGATTGCTGATGGTATTGCTGCAGCTCTGGAAGCACAAGCTGCTACCATGGCAAATACCAATAGGAATGTAATAAGTAACTACAAAGGGTTTATGAGTTGTCAACCTTCCTATTTCAATGGTACGGAAGGAGCTGTTGGCCTCATCCGCTGGTTTGAACGTACTGAATCGGTATTTTCTCGTAGCAAGTGTGTCGAGGAAGACAGAGTGACATTTGCTACTGGTACTCTAACCGATGACGCCTTGTCCTGGTGGAATGCATACGCCCAACCTATTAGGATAGAACAAGCCAACAGGATCACCTGGACCGAATTGAAAAGGCTCTTGACCAATAAGTATTGCCCTCGAACTGAAGTCAAGAAAATAGAAGACGAATTTTACAACTTGGCTGTGAAAGGAAATGATCTCAAAACTTAAGTTAGAAAATTCCAAGAATTAGCAGTCTTATGCCCAAATATGGTACCAAACACCGAGAAGCTTATGGAAGTCTTTATCGGGGGATTACCCAGAAGTATTGAAGGAAATGTTACTGCTTCAAAACCTCAAACTCTGGAGGAAGCCATTACCATAACCCAGAGGTTGATGAAGCAGGTAATAAAACACAATTCTGCGCAGGAAACCAATGATCACAAACAAAAGTTTGAGGATAGAAGAAACACCACCGACAACAACAAATACCCCAATGATCACAACAACAATAACCACTCCAACAATCACAACAATGACAACTATCAAAATAACCACAACAATCACAACCGTAATGATGATTACCACCAACAGCAGAATAGAAGGCAAGAAACTATCAGAACTTATGCTGCCACCCCAACTAAGAACAAAAGGTATACTGAAAACAAAAGGTACCATGGAAACCTTCCGTTGTGTACAAGATGCACCCTGCATCACATAGGAGTTTGCATTATCAAGTGTCAAACTTGCAACAAAGTGGGTCATCTGACCAGGGACTACAAAAACTAAGGACTTCTATTTCCAAACCATCACTCCATCACTCAACTAAATCTCAGGATGAGATTTCTGTAAGGATGGGGAACTATAACAACCTGTAAATTTCCAGTATTTTCATCAATGTAATATCTACTTACTATATTAAGTACAACCTTATTCACGAGAATATTTTTCATTTTTTATTCCATTCTATTATATAACCTAGTTTACATTTCTAAAGTAAACGAGCTCACGCAACCTCTATCAATGCCATCTATATATATGTTTATATCATGTAAACATCCTAATATGTCAAGTCTATATCTTAATATCATTTTTACCAAGTACATTATCCATTTAACATACTTTTCAAAATGTTATTTCAAAACAAGCATTAAACGTTAACGTTTATATCAAAACCCTAATTATATGTAATGTATACATATAAAATGAATGTGCAAGCCTTCAAGCATGTGTACAAGTGTACAATACACAATATTTGAATCATATTTTCCCTCCAAGTCAATGTACAACTCATTTAAGCTCAATGTACAAGTCAATAATGCCTAAAAACCTAATTAGGTCATTTAAGCTCCTAAATCATGTTTAAACTTTACCACCACTTTAGCACAAGGTACAAGCACTTAATGCATGACTCCTAAACCCTAAACCTAAACCCTAAGTCAATCTAAAACCCTAATTTAAAACCCTAAACCCTAAACGAAATCCTAAAACCCTAATTTCACTTTAAACCTAAAACTAAACCCTAAACCTAAAACTAAACCTTAATCCTTAATCCTAACCCTAATCCTAACACTAAACCTTAATCCTAAACCCTAATCTATCCCTAATCCTAACCCTAATCCACATTTTAAAACCCTAAACCCTAACCCGAAATAAAATGAACCCGACACCCTTTTACTTCATTTTTACCCATTTTTAAGCAACCAAGCACCTCAAGCACCTCTATGACATCACCAAGCAGCCACCTAAGTAGCTTACAAGCACCTCCATCACCACCTTGTAAGCTACTACAAGCATATGTACACCAAACACCCCTTTTCGTCACCTACTTGTAAACCAAAACCCTCCACACCCTTACACCTCATCCTAAGCTTTCATGACTCACCATAGATGTTCATTAGTCATTAATCTACAGACCTTGGCCACCACACCAAGAAAACTTGGGCACCAAGGGTCATTTACCACTATATATAGCCGAAACATACAACCATTTCAAATCACACCTCAAAAACTCATCACCACTCAAATGGAGTTCTAACTCAGACCAAGAAGGATCAAGTGAAGTCCCTAAGCTCAGAATAGAAGCCAAGAATCAAGAAAAAGGAGCCCTTGAAGTCGTTACTAGGCGTACGAACCCGAAAACCCCATTTCGACCCATTTCTAGCTCAAGTAAGCTTAGTTCTTGTTCAATAAGCTTATAATCTGTATTAGAATGTTCATAATACTCTTAAGATCATATATAAACTCTTGTTTGAAGCTTTGAATCCTCAAACCCATGTGTTTTTTATTAAAACCCTAAAAATGACCCGTTTTGATTTTCTAGCTAACGAATCCTTTTTCTAAACTTTTGTTACGTTAGAACATCTTATTTTTGCTTATTCTAATAAGCTATAACCTGCAAATATCATTTGGAATCCTAAAATAAGCTTGCATGGCTTTTTGGACTTGATTTGTAAATTATTTCCATGCAAGGGGTATATATCGTAACTTTCTGAAAATTATAACTAAAGGGGCTGAAAATGTCATTTTCCTAAAGTTATAACTATAAGGACCTATCTTGCCAAGTTTCAAAGTTAAAGGTTTAAATTATATATACTTTATACATAAAGGACTAAATTTGTAAAAGTTTATAAACCAAGGGTATATATTGCCATTTTTGTATTCTTAAAAATATAAAATATAATATTTTTATACAAATTATAAAAATATATATTAATATTATAAAACTCAATTTTATCAAAACCCGACACATTAATCGTTATTAATCATCGATCGACGCATTATAAATCAATTACGTTATATATTTAACGTAATTTATCACTGACTAGCTTTTGAAGAAACTTAAAATCTTATCGTATCACGTTACTAAGGAGTTTCATGTGAGGTTTTCCATTTGAGTATTTGTTTTGATGAGTTTGCTAGGTTTACGATTTAAAGTGCCCTGACTCCTCAAACAATACTATATGGCCTCTGGATTATGATAGCCAGAACAATGATACAATATTTTCATAAATTGATAAAACAAACATGTACGTTAAACATCATGAAGTTTTGAAACATAAACCATCACACTAAGACTTGATATATTACCCCAAGTTGCGTGGCGAAGCTGTTACTTTCACCGAATATACTTTTGCCACCAATCTTTATATGTTTATACAGATTAAACACACGTGATTTTGATATGTGATATGGCTCCACCACTGTAAATAGTCCCATCTTTATATGTTTTCTAAATCCCGTGGGGGATTCATGCTATAAACTATGAATACAAGTTTTTTTCCAACTACATGTTATCCTGATATATTATTGCCCAAGTTACCTCCATTTTCCCATAAGACATCCCAGTATCTTTTTGGATAATAGCTCCTAGTATCTCTTTGGGTAATAGCTCCCAGTATCTCTTTGGGTAGTATCTCCTAGTATCTCTTTGGGTAGTAGCTCCTAATATGTCTTCGGATAGAGGCTCCCAGTTCTATTAAGTTTAAATATGTGATTCATGAGCTTAGGGCAATAATACTGTTTTCCATGATAATACTATTTTCCATGATAATTATACTCATTGCAATTATTACACTTATGGGTGTATAACAACATAACCCACTATTAAATTTGTACTCAACTATTATAACTGAAAACATATGAATTTCACTCAACCTTTGTGTTGACCCTTTTAGCATGTTTATCTCAGGTAATTGAGCAACCTATGGCACAGAGTGGTACGGACTTGAAGATGGCTAAACTGTTATCATTCAAACTTTATGTTTCTGGATTTTGGGACCTCTTTTGTAAAACTCTGATATGATATTGAATGATAACTAAATTTTCCAAAACGTCTATTTTGAGTCGTTTTCTATGATTATGTTTGTTGATCCATGAAGTAATACCCCAGATTAACTTTCGCTGCTATATGTCAAAAATGGGGGTGTTACATCTAGTTTCCATATATTTGCGTGAGTTGCTTACAGAGATTAGTCTTATTGAAATGAACGTTGTCGAAGACATTTGTGTGTGGTTGATGGCTTCTGATGGTATCTTTACTTTTGGGAAACTCGTCGCCTTATTGATGCAAAGATTCTTCTCATGTTGGCTCCTTCGACTTCATGGGACAAAACTCTCCCTCGCAAAGTCAACATCTTCATATGAAGAATGATCTTGGATCGCCCGTCTCATCGGTTAAACCTCTCGTCCTGTGGCATTGATATCCCGATGATCTTGTATCCTTCTTGTAATGGTAACGTGGAATTTTCTAATCTCATCTTCTTTGAGTGTGATATTTCTAGGGAAGTTTGGAGTCTTGTTCGTAACTGGTGTGATATTCCATTTTCCTTCTTTTACGTCTTATGATCATTGGAAGGTTTGGTCTAGTTTGTGGCATGCGTCCAAAGAGAAGATTCATCGTTTTTCCATTATCTTTGCGTCTTCTCTATGGTGGCTTTGGAGGTATCGCGATAGCGTCACTTTTTGTTTACATCCGATGAGGAAAAGTAACATCTTTGATAATATTCGTATGTTTTTTTGGCTCAACTATAGGGTCACATGTCTTGTAATTGGTCAGATTGGTTAAAAACTATTATGTAATTATCTAACGCCTTCCTAGTTTGTTTTGTTAATAAAACTGCCATTCAAAAAAAGTAACCAATTTCGATCATTGATTTTTATTGTTAATGTATCAAATCGGGTGGATATTCAAGAGATGAGATGATCATTTGTCATCATTCTTAGACAACTTTAATATCGAGTAACAAAAATGAAAAAGAATATCAATAAAAAAAATTAAAACAAACTAGTGTTCAAGACAATGTTTTAAAAACCGGTTTTTAAATTGACCCGGCCGAGCCACCGGGTCACGGTTCAACCGGCAGTTCAACCGGGTTTTCCGGCCAAAACCGATTTCCGATCACCCAACCGGTTCACAGTTCAACCGGCCGGGTCAACCCGGGTTTTAAAACATTGGATCAAGATTGTAATTCACCATATATTAGACGCCAAAACAGCAAAATATCAAATTTATGTTTACCCTCTTGGCCTCTTGTATGGCGGCTAGATCAAACAAATAATAAAGCTTCGGATATGATTTTGTTTTCGATTTAAGAAATGATTGTTATGTCTAATATGACTAAAAACATGTCTAAGAACAACATGATGACAAGTGAAAAAATAAAAAGTAAAATGATATGACCTTGTTAGGGGTTGTATCGGATAATAGCACCACTTCAAGCGTGTGCAAGTTCCTTAAAAAGATAGAGAGAAGAACTAGAGATATTTTGATCTTTAACTTGACTGATTATAAACTAAAAGAGTACAAAGAGTATTTATAAGACAAAAGTAGGGTAAAATCCTAATAGCTAAATGAGTCATGGGCCTCTTATGGGCTACATGCTAACAATCCTAACACGACTCCAACACATATCCTAAACATAATAAACTATGACACTTATCCTAAACTAAGGGCGTAACAATCCCACTCATTCGAAACCACATTGTCCTCAAGATGTTGTCTAAAAAAATCTTGATTTCGGGATCCTAAATTCTTTCTTGAATAAATATGGACTCTTTTTTAAACCACATAATACTTTTGATATGAGACACGAAGGACAGTTTCCAAAGCTCATATACTCTCAAACTCCCGCTATCCCGGACCTCCCTGCCAAAATCTGCTACATCACTATTGATTGCGACACTAATTGATCGTACCGAACCATGTTGATCTTCATCTATACATAAATCATCCATATGGACCATACTAGTTTTACCCAATATTTGACCTGCAGTTAACATAATGAACTCGTCTGTTTGTGAAACAAACTCCTTCCGTACAAAATCTGGACACAACAAATTTAACTCATCCTCATCCATCAATATTTTTTTTAAAAGAAAATATTGGTCACCAGATAAGTATGAATCCTCTTCTGCAAATGACTAATCATCATCCTTAATTTTTTGGCCCATTTTCTAATGTACTTTTATTATTCCCGTTATCTGCTTTATTTTCATTATCATTAGGGTAGTTAATTTGATGAGCTAGAAACCAGGCCTCATCTTCAATAGGTTGTCTCATATAGCCAACATCATCATTGTTGGTATCATTATCCGCTTCAGAAACTTACTGATCTACAACATTCTTGCCTTCTTCATCTTTAATGTTTTCGATCTTTTGATCATCAGCCTTTTTCACTTCTTGTTTATCATTCACGTTAGGGTTTTCTTGATCACCAACATTATTATCGACTGCTTTATTATATTTGTCCTCAAAACGGGCCCCGGTGATACGGGATATGAAGAAGGCTTCTCCCAAAGTTGTAGGATTCGACCTCAACAGTTCCCAAAGTTGTAGGTCCGTGAAGCGTGCTTCCGTTGCACGGGCTAATGAAAAATCTTCATCTAAAGTTGTGGGATTTGACCTTAAGAGTGCACATTATAAAGACGGTTTAGTCTAGAGAAATAAAACGATTTAAGTTAGTTTTCAGAGATCCCGGTTACTCGATTTATAAGTATCTCAAAATCACTCTAATATTCGGCCACCGTACCTATTTGCAAAAGCTTAGATAGTTCGTATTCTGTGTCCCGATCGCTGTCGGCCGATGCATTGAACAATACTCCGACGAACAATAACACGAAGAACAGTAATTTTTTGCCTGATGAACAGTAACTCCGGTGAACAGTATGCGTGAATAGTACTCTGATGAACAATAACTTTTTTTTGAACCTTAAATCGGAAGCCCTCTCCATGAAAACGTCAATTGATACGACCTTGTTAGGGGTTGTATAGGATAGCAGCACCACTTCAAGCGTGTGCAAGCTCCCTAAGAAGATAGAGAGAAGAACTAGAGATATTTTGATGTTTAAGTTGATTGATTATAAACTAAAAGAGTACAAAGAGTATTTATAAGACAAAAGTAGAGTAAAACCGTAATAGCTAAATGGTCCATGGGCCTCTTATAGGTGATATGCTAACAATCCTAATACGACTTCAACACTTATCCTAAACGAAAAGCGTAACATAAAAATTTAAAATGAGAAAATAGATTAGTAATGTGTCAAATTATTAATGAATTAGCTATAAGTTTTAGCATGTAATTTACGTCTCTCTATCATTGCTTTTCGGTTTATACCTCAAATATTACCAAGTTTTATATTACGGAGCAGTTGTCTTATCAATTATGGAAATTCATGTGCTAATCTCTACACTATATAATAGAGGAGACCATGACACATTATTATCACCTCATCGCCCAGTCAATGATGACTCATTGATGACATGACATGCATCATATAAATAACTTCTGGAAATACAATTTGAATATTTATAATAACATATTTTAAATACTGAACTTATCAAGTGACTAGATTTTTTATTTTACCTACAATTTAAGGATATCATATCATGATGACATATTTTGAATATATTGAACTTATCAAATGACTAGATTTTTGATTTTACCTACAATTTAAGCATATCGTATCATGTTCTTGTGTATGATTTTGAAACAATCATGTTTAGAGTATCTATTTTTGTTTCAAATTCTATCGGGGGTGTTTTAATTATAAAAGTTTGTTTGGCTTTTAATACAATATTATCCAAAATGTAAATATCTAAGAATATCTTTTTTCTTCCTTTGTAATTCCATCTCAATAAACATTTGTTCTTAAATACATATGTCTTGCTTGAATGTAAACATAGAAGATATCATTGAAAGTTAAATATGAATGAAATAATTATGTCAAGTGCATCAGTATATTTAGTTAGTACGCGATAAAACAATGGTCACGAGATCTCGAGATGAGGCAGAAACAAAAGAAATAATGTAAATGGAGGAATAAATGGTGGAAACGCAAGGCCTTAACGGCGCTATGGCTTGCTTTTTAGAACCATGCATGCAATACAAAAGACTAATAGAGATAATGTATTACGTAAAATAAAATTATGTATAAAATATTACGAAAGTAGCCCGTCCGTTGGGCGGGTTAGAGGACTAGTTATCATATAGGATACTAATAATTATGCCGGGAGTTTTAGCTACTCTATTCGTTCCAAAATTATTGTCATCTATTAATATTTTAAGTCTTTTTCTTTTTAACTTTGATCTTAAATATTTTTGTTTGTGTTATATAATACTTAATGAAAAGTATATGAATTGATTGGTTTTTAAATGTATTTTCATAGATATGATTTTCATCAAGTATTATCTAACTCAAACAAAAATATTTACACTGTGTTCTTGAGTTTTATTAATAAAGAAAAGTAAAATAATGTAAAGTAAACATTTTCCTCTCAATTTTGAGAGGAAACACTTTACTTTAAAAACATCTAAATCACACTAACTTTCACTCTATTTTTTTCCTCCTTAAGTGGTACTCGAGAACACTACATTTTATATTTCCTTTTCATTTTCTTTCTTTTTCATTAAATGTAACTCAAAAACAAAGTCAATTTGAAAGAAAAATACCTGAAAAGTTAATAAGGGAAAATAACTTTAGAATGGAGAAAGTAATTAACAGAAATCGCCAACACCAATCAGTTTCCTTTTCAAACTTGCTTTTATAAAAATCCAAAAAGTGAAAAACAATATGAGTTATGTTTTTTTTTGTGAAGGTGAAAATATGAGTTATGTTGACTTTTACAATTTTTAAAAATATGTTTGGAAAATTTTGGCGTCGAGTATACTATAGAGCTTATAGTAGTAGTTTGTGAGCGATAAGTATTCTTTAACTTCATTTATAAACATGTTCGGTAAAAAACTGATTTACAATTATAAAGTTAAAAATAATATAAAAGATAAACGCTGACACTAAACATTTTTGCAAGTAACGTTTTATTTTGAAAGTTATTAAAACACTAACGCTCCTTGCAAAACGAGTAGCTTTTACATAATCCTTTCTCTATGATATTTATCATTTCCAAGTTTCAATCGTATATATTCCTTAATCATTTGTTACAAGAGAATATCAATACCAGGAAATGGCTTGTTATAAACTTATGATATACAAGCTTACTGTATTATTAAAAATGTTTGGTATCAATTTAAAGAATCTTAAAGCAATTAATAAAAGAAAGATCACTCCTGTTATCTTAAATTAAGTATTAATAATTTGATTGAATTCACATGGCTTCTCGCGGCAATGAAGGGGAAACAGTAATGTCGATATTGCCACTTTTCAATTATTTTATTCTCTCTTTGAATGTTTCTCCTCTTATATCTCATTAACCATCTTGTTTTTAAGGATAAATTTTTGTCCATGCGTTGCGACGGGTTTAAAGTTATGTATATATAGATTTGAAATGAAATGCACGGATTCAAGCTACATATAGATTAAAATTTGACGATGTATTTCTCATTGAGTTCGTAACTTTTTGCTTCTTAAATTGCTTGATCACTTTAGTTATAGTCACTAAGTTCGAAATGTCAATCTAAAATAAGATCACATAATTTTGGCGATTTAAATTTCAAAGGTCGTTGCATCTTGTAAAAATTAAGAATTCATGAATAACATTTAGTGCTTTACAAAACAATAGATATGACCATAACTTTACATTATAAGTGAAATTGTTAAGCCGTCTTGTTAAAATATGGGAACTGGTTTAGTTTAAGTAAAATTGTCGTTTGAAACACTTTAACCCTTGTTAGTTGTCTCACCACCAATTAACTATACCAGTAAGCCATAAGCACACATTTGTAAGAACTACTTAAGGGTGTCGTAATGATAAAAGAGTTTGTGACTATCACTCTAAGATGTGCGAGGTCTAAAGTTTAATTTTTATTACTTACAAACTATCTTGAAAACTTTATCAAAAAATATGATTACCTAATAAAAAAGGCACACATAGTTAGAATATAAGTTGCGTACAGTATACAAAATGAAACTTTATATAACAAAACGATACCCAAGTACAATTAGGATTAGGTTTGGTGGACGACAAGATAACCAATTTGTTGTGAAATTTGTTTGCACTATGAACAACTAAGGGTTTAAAGAATTTGCTTGTTAATCACAGTTCCACAACACACCCACTATCTGTTAAATTTTGACTTTGTAAAATTGTTAAGATTAAGTTAATAATTTTAATAAATATTTATCTGCTGAACCAAGGCTTAGTGGCCACAAACTTAATCTTTGTTATATACAAGTAGATAGTTTCAAAGAAATTGTTACTACAAGAGTAAGATTCGCATTCGTAAGGCATTCTATGTAGTTAAGTACATACCACATCAATGCACTAGTCAACTGGGGGTGACATTGTTGGTGTGCATGTGTCTGATTGATAGCTATCAAGACACCAAACGAAAAATTTGTGAGACACCTACGTCCAAAGCACACCACGGAGTCACGTTATAAGCTGCGGAGATAAAATCCTTATCACACTCATCGATTTGTCATAAGAGTAAACTTTTACGTCCTTCACGTTTTATGAACCTACTTGATTTCAAATCCATGTCCTCTAACGAAATTAATCTTGTAACTGTGCCACAACTCTAGCTCTAGCTCTAGCTCGTTGTTTGTTTATCTATACAAAATCGTGGATCCTAAAAGAAAAGAAAAACCTTCATAGGGTCTCTTCACCCCTACATATATTCGATGAGTAAACAAGAAATTATAATAAAGTGCGTGTCTCGAAAACCGTCATATAGCAATGAACAAACTGGCTACCGTATATCCCGAACCATTGTTAAATTTAATTTTGTAAAGTCAAACGTGGTAGATAGGGAAGGTGTAATATTATTCTAAATTATCTTTTACCAAGTACTCCGTATATAAATATAATTTTTTGGTAAGAGTTGCAATATTAGTTTAAGTTTAATCGTAAAGGTGTATCACGTCGGAGGTGCCTATATTGATATAATAATCAGAACTCTATGAAATTTGGGACATGATTAATTATATTAACTTAATTTTGAGATTAAAAGATTAATACAAATGTTAGTTGCCATCTTAGTGAGGTAAGATGAGTTGGCTTAGTCGCTTATACTATATATATGTGAAATAAACGTCATAATGCCGGACAATAGCCAAGTTTACTACTCGATCTTACATCCCTTTCGAATCTTGATATCGCCAATGAAGGAATGTAAAGAACTTCGAGAAAAAGTAGAAGAACAAGATGAACTGAAATCTGAGACTTGGTGTTTACTAGATAGTTAAATTTACGCGAAGTTTAACGCAGTTTATCAGTATTACATGGCTCATTTTTGCTTGAATCGTAACTAATCCGTTTGATAATTTTCAAACATTATTTAACTAGACTAAGTTTGAGTTTGCGGTACGAGAAAGATATGCACACAACTTTAGTTATATATTCCGATATTCTTGAGTATTATAAATTACAATTTCATCATACAAACCTGTTTTAATCTCATCGCAACGCTAAAACAATTTTCGTTATCTATCTAAACTCTTTTTTTCTTATTTGGTCAACGATACCTTGTCCACATCGATTATTAGTAATCCTTTTCAAACGACTTGTTACAGATCCATTTCTAACGGGCATCACCAATCAAAGTAACATTCAATATAGAATCTAGTTTATTAATTCAACAAGTTTGCAAGTTTGAATAAGACAAAGAATCATGTACATCACTGGATGTCGAAGACTTACAGTTCATTAATCGAATAACTAATTAAAATATTTATTAATTTATTCGTAAATAAAGAAAATGTCAAATGTTGGTTTGATTAAAAGGATTATACTAACTTGGGTTGTTATTAAAGAATATCTTATATCTTATGATCGATCTCTTAGCTATGTATATGCGGTTTTTACAGGTATTACATACATATCAGTACCTACTCAAATTGCTCAAAAGTTTGATGCCTACATAAATTTTAACCAGATAAATTTGGTTTCGATCATTTTGGATGTTTCGTGTTTGGCACTTTAGGGTCGGCCTTTGAGTCAAAACGTCCCAACAAGTAGCTCATTCTCAATGAATTTAAGCTTTCATTTTTCACTTTGGTTCTACAGTAGTATAGTAAGATTGAGAAATGACTATAACGATATATTACAGAGTTCGTCGTTTAATTAGTAATCCATGCAACGCTTTTGCTTCTTCATTGCCATCCTAAGCTAGTTTTTGTCCCCGAAGCCCCCTTGCAAAAGTCTTTTTGCTATACCAATATATTTGCCCTTTTTAGAAGAAAAAAACCTGGCTTGAACTGTAGTTTGTGTGTGAGCGTTGTCGAAGGTTTCCGAAATTGGATAAACGTTCTAACAGGTTCATAGTATTTCCTTGTCTATACGGTAAATAACTTGATCATCTTAGACATTTCATTCTAGTCACTGAAGTAATTTGTTTTCTTCGTTTATTGCTACTTTTGTTTGACTTCTATGGACCGTGCATGTTGTCTATCTCAGTTTTCATAAATGTTTGACTCTTAATCTCCCTTCAATCGTCAATTATGGCCAAACAAAGTTTGACAAAAATTGAACACTTTACACAAGTTGATGCTGAAATAGTGAAATGTTGATTGAATATAAAGAACAAATTTGAAAAAGATGGTTCATTTAATGAGGTAGAGTGTCTATGCATTAAATATCTGTAACTTTATGCAGATCCCAAAATGCTACCAACGAATAGAATGTGGTTAACATGTTCACTATCTAAATTTTTTAAATGACAAATCATAAATTCGTGTTTTCTGCATATATTTTTTAAATGACAAATCATAAATTCGTTTCACAAGTGCCTCATTTCAATACTAGTTTTATAAAGTTATATTTATATAGTCACTTGGTTGATTTACAAATTTTCAAATACATTTTTAAATCATGTTAAACCATAGCTAGTGGTATTTGAAAATAAGAATAAGAATATCTACACACGACATCAAAATTAATATCAGAAAAGTTGTATTCAAATTGTCATGATCGACACGAGGCACATCTTATTCTATATATCTGCTGCGTTTTTCGTGTTGAGCTTCGTCAATTTAGGTTAGGACATAGTCCCATTCGCGCATACTTGTATATATCTGTTACAAATCCATTCGTGGATAGACTCTCCAAAAATACATAGTACTACTCGACATGGGTTGGGCCAGAGAGTAGGCTATGATGTTGATCTTTTACTAATCCAAGTAATGAAGAGATGATCTGCACAAATGAGAGTAAACCGTTAGCCATACCGCAGAGCGCGATTAAGCTCCGACGTGAGAGTAAACATACATGTTTGTCAGAGAATAAGAGAATGTCAGAGTATGTGTGTGTGCTAATGATAGGACAGAATGTACCAATTTGGGGTGTGAAATGACCCCTATTTATAGGCAAGCTCAATACTAGGGTCTCCTAATATTTCGCTTGTGATTGTTAGTAGCCGGAGTGGGTCCCTTGTCGGGCAAGTGTCCACGTGTAATCGTGTCTGCGGACGTGAGTATCCTTTCGTAGTCCGTGTTTGTCCGTGAAGGTGCAACGGGTGCGGCTTTTAAAGGTACTCACGTACGTCTTTGGAATATCCGGAGCGTGACCCTTGTCAGGCTTATTAGTCCGGCTATTTGTTGTATTGGGCCTGGGCCCATATGCGTATATTATGAACTAAGCCCAATGAGCTTGGTGTCCATATTATACGTCATCAAGTCCCCCCCAGTCTAGTTCGCTTATTATACGCGGTAACAATTATAGCGTGCGGTGAGCGTTACTAGACTAGAGTTTTGTGAGCATTTTATCTTTTGTTCCCATTTTGTTCCGCGTCTTTTGTGTCGTTTTGGCGGTTTGTCGTTGGTTACGTGGGTTCTTCGTGTCCTTTCATCTTCTGCGTGATTTGACCGCCTGGGCTCCACATCCAGCTGTTATCATTATCTTTTTACTTTGTTTTTTGCACCGTTGATAAGGAGGTATGTTGATACGTGTCATCATTTGGCATTTACCCGAATTAAATATACCATGGGTATAAATAGTCGATTCGTGCTTCACTGTTTTTTTTCCCACCTCTTTCACCTTTCCATCATTGTTGATAAACTTGAAGGTTCCTTATTTGCACAACACCTCTTATTCTAGAATTTCGTTTATTATGGGTAGTATCACATCCATTAAATGTGTTCTTACACAAGAACACCTTTGTAGGACTCCGTAAATTCAGGTAAATAAAATATTCCTATAAATTCTTATTTTTACCTCTTTAGTAAAATTTTATTTTTACTTTTACTTTTACTTTTACTCGATTCGTAACTCTCGTCTCCATTTTTATTTTAAACTGTGTTAAGAAATTTCTATCTGTCTCGAGC